>PVIH01001221.1:0-109585 GCA_004025045.1 Sigmodon hispidus
AAAAAAAAAAATTCAGAGGGAAAGATGAACACAAAGAAAATATAGGTGTAGCAATCTTATTTGTATGTCTACCCTTGATAAGCCATGCTTATCATTCTTATCCTCTATATAGTTATTGTTAACTCTTCCACATTTTAAATTCTTTTTACTGTGTGTTTTTTTTTAATAAATACAAAATAAAGGAAAAAAAAAATAAAAATATAAATTACTATTAATACTATAAATTGACTTTAAACACAATGATAACAGAATGCAAAAATAGAAATAAATTTGTTCAAAATAAAATTCAAAAACATTGTTACAAATAGTGAGACTATTTACATGAAAATAAATTGACAATTGTGTACTTGGAAACACTGTGCAAAAATTTTCAAATTTTTTGAAGACTTCCATCTTTCTTTTTCATATTTGTAAATATAAATGGATGATTTGTGCAAAGAGGTCTCGGAGTATAAATTATCAACTCACTGAATCTGTCTCCTCAATGCCTATTAGAAGAAATGTTTCTTTGGAACAGAAAGAGGAGTGATTTCCAAGAGCAAAAAGAAAAAAAGAAGATCAGAAAACTTAGAGCTTTAAAGTCATGCCTGGAAGAAAAAGATGCTTGCAATCCAAACAAGCCACAAAATATGATTTACACCAATTTACCACTTATATGGACCTGGACTGCACCAGCAATGCAGTCATGTGACCAGTTCTGTGGCTCTTTCTTTGGGGCTATGAATACAGTAATTCTTCTGAAAGCCTCTTTACCTGTTACTTTAAATGGGCGGCAGCATTTACACTTCCTCTTAGCTATGTATCTGTATTTGTTCAAACTACAGAAGTTGGAAGTGCCCCTGTTAGTGCCCTCAGAAAGCACACTGGCTTTGTTTACTTTCGACCTTCCATTTGATGTTAGGTTAGGACATGGATGTCACAAATGTGTGGTGTTCTGTATTGCTTCTGTTCATTCAGAAATCCCCCCACTGAGTAATGTTGCACGGCCATTCATTCAGAGCACAATTTTAGAACCAGACTAAAAGGAAATTGATTTTCCAGCTCTTTAGAGAGATATGAAATACACTCTTCAGGAAAGTGTTCAGTAGGGTAAGTTAATAATACTCTTCAACTCCTACTGGCCTGGACCGGGTTTAAAACTGAGAAATACCTGAGTGGTAGTCTAGAGAAAGGTGAACTGCCTCATCGTTTACACGCTCTCCAATGGGACAAACACTAATGTGTACAGAGCAACTGGTGTATCGCTGAGATAAAAAACTGTAATAGTTCTGTTCTCCAGGGCAGGAAAGAGTAAGAAAACCTTAAATCACTATGGACCACTTTCAAGAATTAAGTCAAGTCGATCTGTAGGTTCAGCTACTGAGGAGGCTGAAGCAGGAGAATCACTTGAAGTCAGGAGTTCCAGGCCAGTCTTAATAACACAATTATTCCTCACAAAGTTCTTCTGGACACTAAGAAATAGCATACATTTTGTGCTATACTATTCAATTTCTTTTTGAATAAAATAAAATATAAATTTGACACAGCAAAACACTACATGCTCGCCAATACATTTTTCACAAAATATTTTTACTACAATTTGGATTCACCATTATTAATTTTAAATTCTTTTCTAATCATTTAAAATTTATCTAGTGCTAGGTCTCAAGGAAGTGACTGCAAAATTATTTTTAAAGAAAATTGGATCCAATAATGATTACCCAAAGTAAATTTGTTTCTATATAAAAGCCAAACATGGCAGAAGTACAAAGAAACACACACACAACTTTCTAAAGTAAACTGTAAAAATGTCAGGCTCCAACAGATACACATCCTCTATCATCCAGCCTCATATTTTCAAATGAGAATAACTTGACAATCTCTCTAGAGGACATTCTTCCTTGACTATTGCAGAGCTGGTTTTCAATATTTAGGTCCCAGCTCAAACATGTGCTAACTCTTGAAGACATGAATGGCTGTCAAGAGAAAATGGAAAAACGGGTCTCATAGTATCACCAGTTCCTGACATTAGTACTAGTGTTTTCCTTGATAGATTCACAAAAAGACAGAAGTGGTCAATGTAAAGCAAGGATGGGCATCAGTGGCAAGAGAAGAGCAGAGGACCAGGGGACTCAGTCTGCACCAGCAACAGGGACTGCAGGAATATACAGCAAGAGAAAAAAACTTTTTATTGTCTTCATAACAGCATCTACTTTTGCATGAATCTTAATGTGTAAATGAAAAATAGGATCTTTGTGTTTTAGACCATTATTTTTAGCTTTCTTAAATTTTGAATTATTATGCTAATGACAATAGACAGTATGTGCACACATGTTCAGTTTGACTTGCAATATAATTAATCTTGAAAAACGAAACAGCAAAATCCTTCTTCACACCTGGGTAGGCAGTTATGAACATGCCACACTTCCATACTGTGAATATTACTCAGTTAAATGTGGGTGTCATTTTCCTTTCCTTCAGAGGGTTATCTCACCTTGCACTTTGGACACTTCTGGGCATTTCTCTGCCCATGCTCAATTTCGCTGGCCCAGTGACGCAGTAGCTTGTCTCCTTTCTTGTACTCCTTGCAGTTAACACCTTCATGCCAAGGAGCATGGCACTTAAAACACCAGATGAATTGGCAAGTGGGACACTGGATCTGTACAAGAAAAACAGTATTAGTACTTAGGAGATGCACTGAATGTTTCCTATTGCTATAATAAACACCATGACCAAAAGTAGCCTGGGGAGGAAACAGCTCTGTGGCTTACACATCCCAATCACAGTCCATCATAAAGGCAAATAAGGCGGGAACTCAAGAAGGAACATGGCAACAGGAATTGAACCTATAGGAACACTGCTTACTGACTTGCTCCCCAGGGCATGCACAGCCTTCTCCTGTCTTGTACAACCCAGGACCACCTACTCAAGGGTAGCACTGCCCACAGTGGGCGGGGCCTTCCCACATCAATCATTATTCAAGAAAATGCCCTACAGGTAAATCTGATGGAGCAATTTTCTCAACTGAGGTTTCCTCTTCCTAGATGACCTTAGCCTGTATAGAGTTGATCCCCCCCCCCAAAAAAATTAACCAGCATATTGTCTAAAAGGATAAGAATGCCAATGCTTTGGAAAATTAGCTAAAACATTATTATTCAAAATACTTTCTCCAAGAACAAACAATACTGAATCTCAGTAAAATATGAATTTCTGTTACTGAAAGAGGAAAGGACTGTTTCGATAAAGATAATGTGCTATTTAGTGACTAGTCAGGCATTCATTCAACGTGTGAGATACTTTGAAAATCAACTTAGTTTTATAAAAAAAAAAAAAAAAAACTCCCATATTGAAGCACAGGGTAAACTGTAGAATGTATGAGCCCTAGAGGCTTCTAAGGGACCAGGAGACCTGTTTGGTACAAACTGGTGAAAACTGGTGCCTTAAGACATTATGCTCCTACGCATTTCCCCATAAGCCAACCTGGAGTCTGCCTGGGGGCTTGAAGAAGGCAGATGGCGAAGACCTGGACCAGCGAGAGGGCCGCCCACAGCAGCAGATAGCAGCAAATCAAAGCCCTTTCCCCTGGCTTGGAAAACAGTCAGGTTTTCTCCTCTATAGTAAAATTGGACTTGCTTGTGTCAGCTTGCCCCCAAGGCTGTGTCTTTGCTCTCCACATCATCTTGTCCCCTCCCCGAAGGGGAGCTAGTAAGGCCTGAGCAAAGGCAACCCCAATGCCTTTCTCCAAGAACAAGCAATACTAAATCTTAGTAAAATATGAATTTCTGTTACTGAAAAAGGAAAGTACTGTTAGAACAAAGACAGTTTGATGTTTAGAGAGTACTCGGGCATTTACTCAAGATGCGAAGACACTTCAAAGATCAATGTAGTTTTTATGAAAATCTCCCATAGTGAAGCACAGAGTCAATCTTGAAGGCACCAAAACTCCAAACACTTTGACTGCTCGTCCCTTGAGCCAGCTTCCCAGCCATTTCCACGGCTCTTCATGATTTTTTTTAACTAATGAAATTTATTCTGTGTTTTTTATATCATGTATCTTGATCCCACTCATTCCCTAGCCCTTCACATCTGCCTTCTACTCTGGCATGGCCCCCCACCCCACGCAATAAAACAAAATTCAAGAGAGAAAAAGTGAAGCAAATAAAGTGAGAATTTTTTTAAAGAGAAGAAATTAAAATTTTCATCATGAAAATGTCAGTGAGAGAACCAACAAGCCATGCTATATACTTTTTTGTCCATAAATCTCTACTTGCAAGTGTTCATTGCAAGTATTCATTGGTCTGGTTCAAGGCCCCTGGTCTCTACTACATGTCTGATGCTGGACCCTGACTAGGACTCTTTCTGGACATCCTGCTGGTACCCTGTGTTGTGAAATTACTACAGCTTTGGGTCTGTGGGTCCGGTCCCTTCTTGTGTTCCAGGAGCTCATAGATGGTGTGGACATTGGAGAGAGCCAAATCATAACCCTGGGTCTGGGAAATGGGGGCAGCTGTTCCATGATCACGATTTCAGAGGTTTGCTAATGGGGTTGGATCTGTTGTGCTGCACTGGTGGGGTGCAGGGTCTGCTCTCCTTCAGAGTGGTGCAGCTGGTGGGGATGGCTCGCCGAGGCTGGAAAGATGTATCAGTGGATAAGAGCACTGGCAGCTCTTTTAGAGGTCCTAAGCTCAATTCCCAGCAACCACTTGGTGGCTCACAACCATTTATGGTGGGATATGATGTCCTCTTACGGCATAAAGTTGTGCATGCAGATAGAGCACTGATTCATAAATTGTCAAAAATACATTGCTTTACTTTTTGTTGTTGTTTTGTTTTTCGAGACAAGATTCTCTGTGTAATAGCCCTAGCTGTCCTGGAACTAGCTCTGTAGACCAGGCTAGCCTCTAACTCACAGAGATCCACCTGCCTCTGCCTCAGGAGTACTGGGATTAAAGGTGTTTGCCCCCACTGGCTGGCTCTAGGATAGCTTAACTTTACACATGTTTCCTCAAAAGAAAAGCACATTAGCACTGCCACACTGCTGAATCAGCAGTGACCATTGAGGGTCCTATTAGAAAGGTATCTCTGTGTTGATCCTACTGGTGACATCTAAGAAGCCATCAGAAAACAGCCTTTTTCAAGAATATGAATTTATGGAATGCACTCATTAAAATTGTCTGTCTTCCACTCAACATGGGAGATCTCTTATGCCTTTGTTTTGCATGGCAGTGAAGCATTACATTTGCACATAGCATTCCTCATTCAAACTTTAAAGGTATATGGTCATAAATACATGGTCCCACTCCAATTTGACTACAATGAACTGAAATAAAACGTCTCACTATGAATGATCTCATAACTAAAACCTCTCTTACTCTTTGTGTTTCTGCCCATTATGTCATGGCAGCGGGACTGAATTTACTGACATCCTGAACACAGTTGAGGTTTTGTTCAATAAATGTAGCTAAAGCTATCACTTGCAATTTGGGCTACGGATGTTTTTTTAATGGTGCAGCCACTGTGTACATTAACTGAGATGCAGGTACAATCATGGCTCTTTTGCTTATAACTCAAAAGACTCTATTTCTCAATTTTATCAAGAATTAAAGACTCGGGGCATGCTGACACACTGGGGAAGAGATTGGAAGCTATCCTGAGCTATAAAGAGACCAGGCATAAATAGTATTCTTTCTATGCAAGTATGAAGTAATGAAATTTTGTTCTCAATTTTATATAAAAAATGTCAATTGTTAAAGCAAATTTTTTTCAAAATTCTATAAACTGTGATTATATATTGCATATTTAATAAAATCAGCCTGGACTATCAGAGAACAGAATCACCAACAGTCAAGCCACAAAGGTCAGAGAGTGGTGACTCACACCTTTATCCCATCACTCAGGAGACAGAAATCTTTCTGGATTTCTGTGACTTAAAGGCCTAACAGCCAAGCAGTAGTATCTCACACCTTTAATACTAACTCTAAGTGAACCAGCTGGGCAGGGAAGATATTTAAAGTAGGAGAAGGCAGAGATTCATTCATTCTGTAGAAGTGACCAGCCAGGCTGAGGAACCTTGAAGATAGCATTTACCTTGTTTGGCCTGACTGGGTGAGAATTGACTGTGGTCTGTTTCCTCTTTCTGATATTCCAGCTATCCCAATATCTGAATCTAGGTTTTCATTATATGCTAACTAGAGTTTATGCAATAGTTAATTGGTATTAATACATCTTAATTTTCTTATTCTCAAAATAATGCTACAAAATATATATGGTCTTCATAAGTGTATATTACAGATGATGACACTCATTAAATAACCCACCCAAAGCAACATAGTACATAGGTATTAAGGAGGTACTTGAACCTAAATGTGTCTGGCTACGTGGCTAGCATACTCTTTACTGAACCAAAACACTGGATCATACTTAGCAGCATTCCTTCTTTGAGAAGTGAAAACTTAAAACTTCACACTCACAGGTCACCATGGTTAAATTATTCCACTAATCATCATTCTACAGAATTCCCAATTGGTTTGGGGGAGGACGTATTACTATTCAGTGGTTAAAAAAAAAAAAACCACACTGGCTTTTCTGAGCACTAAAAATTATTAGTTCTTTTAGAAATAACAAAAGGGAATTTATTAGATTGGCTTACACTATATGGGCTGAGTACACCAACAATAATTATCTATACTCTAAGCTTGTTTTGTTTTGTTTTTTTCTGAAGAGAAGGTTTTATGTAATCAAGCTAGCTTCCTACTTACTATGTAGCAAAGAATGATCTTTATCTCTTGATCCCTCCACCTCAGCCACCTCCATCTCCCTAATACTGGAATTCTTCACCATGCTGGACTAAGTAAGTAATTTTTAAGGTAAATGAGTTGACATGGGTAAGCTTCAGAAATAAAGCAAGAGAAACTACTTTTTTTCTCTTTGGTCATTCAACAATGCAGAACAGATGCCAATATTATAAACGAGGAGGGGAAGTTCCTTTTGTATACAAGTGGATGGAAAAGACACGAAGGACACATTGGTCCATCACTCATCTCACAGATGATAGGACGCTTGACTACTTAATTCAATCATCTCCCATTAGACAGTATTCACAGGTCTAAATCACCAAACTCTAGTACGATTAAATAAAAAAAGTGTGAGGCCTCCTTTGAAGTAAGTAAAACAAGCTTGAGGATCTGGGTTCAATCCACAGAACCCATATTTAACAAAAGCCATGCATGGTGGTTGTTTATGTTTTAAACTGTAGCTCTGGGGAGTTGGAAGAGATATGGCCAGGACTATGTGAGTAGCCAGAAGAGCCTAAATCAGTGAGTAAGACTGAATACAGAGCCATCTTTTATAAAATAAATAAATAAGCAAGCAAACAAATAATAGACAAATAAATAAGCAAGCAAACAAATAATAGACAAATAAATAGACAAACAAGCAAACACAAGGTGTATGGTTCCTGAGGTTGAACTATGCACACACGTGCACACGCGCACACACACACACTCCCCTTCTCCTGCCACATTTTAAGTCAGTTTTAGGTTATATTTATTAGTGAATAGAAGTAATGTCAAGTTATTTTGAGACTGGGAATCACTCCATGAAGGCAGGACACTTCAATGCTTCAAGGATCCATGTCCTACTATCACATCTATAGATTTTGAACAGTGATAATTAGAAATATGTGATTATCTTAAGATACAGAATTAAGGAGCCTGGTACCTGGAGTCTTAACCAGAGAAATGTGGTACCTGACAAAAAGGAACTCCTACTTCTAATTCTTATCAACACAGATGTAGAGACAAACTGAGACAGCCATTATAAAGCAAGATCTGAAGTAAGTAGGAATAATAAAACATAATCCTCAACTGCTTACCATACTTTGAACTAAAATAATAAATAATAATAGCAACTTCAGTATTCAGGCAGTTTACCAGTACTGGCTTTTGTCTGAAGATGCCATTCCTTATTCACTATGACCTTAACCATATTCAAAATTGGTCTTATACAAACACAGATATTAACACTGCGTCTTCCTCCACTCCTGTGGTCAGTTACTGCCCTCAGGAAATGCCAGTTTGCAACCACAGGCCTACCACATGGGGATTCTGCCTTCCGAATCAAAGGATCTTCACCCAGAAGCACAATAGTCCCTTCTTCGAGCTTGGATTGGTTTCAAAGTGAAATGTGAGACTGGTCTCCAGATGAGGGCAGTGTTGGGGAAGGTTGTAGAACTGCAGGAAGTGGGTCACTGGGCCAGTTGCTGAAGCTTTAGAGCCCTGCCCCACTTCTGGTCCACTCTTCTGCTTTCTGATAGAAGATGCAAAGTGGCCAGCTGCCCCCTGCTTTCTTGCCACACACTCCTTAGCATTATGGACTGCATCCTCCTGAACTGTAGACTCAAACAACTCATGTTCACTGTTTCCTGTTAGGTATTTTGTCCCAACAAGGAGAAAGGCCACTAATAAACTACTCAAAGGAAAGTGGGAGACCAGCAGTAGCATCATCTGGGAGCTTGTTGGAAACACAGGACTCCTGAAATACCATACATCATGAATCAAGAATTAAGGTTTTTATAAGCTTCTCTTCACGTGATTCATAACCACGCTAAAGTTTAAATGAACCAATCTATTCCTTCCAACTCTATCTTTTTGACCACAGACTACTGGCCCCAGTGATTCTTCCAAATACATGTAGTTATGTGCATTTGGTTGACATAGTAGACAAGATGCCAAAGTAGGACTCACTGTTTAACGATGAGAAGCAAAATACATCTTCTCTCCTAAGATGTAAAATGGGACACACGCATTCAGCCCAATTTACCGTGGAGGCAAAGACGATAAGAGTGAGTACAGATCGCTAGAGAAGAGAACTGACATTGACTTGTGCTCTTAGGCTACCAGAACTCACTGGTTCTCCCTGATCCCTGTTTTCCTCATTCCCACTTCCAAGGAAAAGAGTGGAGTGGGGCATACTTAGCAAACCTCACTGCCATGGCCTAAGAAATAAGACAGATCACCTATCTGCTTCCTATTGTTGATAAGAGTCTATTTAACACAATCTGTTCATTCACATATTCTAAGAAATATCTTCTTTCTCCAAAATGTCTTCTCTATAATTCTCAACTGGATTTAATATCTTTGCCAGGAAATTTGCTAGGCATGCAGACATTCAACCTCTCCAAGAGTCTACAAATTCACTAAGAGCAAAGACGTCATCTGTCTCATTCTTCCTGGATTCTCTAAACTAATAAGTAAAACATAGACAATCAGTAAGTTCTTTGTAAACAGACTCTGATTAAATTCAGTAAGTGATGTGGCTACCACATCACCAGATGATATTTACTATTTTATCTTCATGACACTTTATTGATCATCATGATAAGGTACAAACTCTTATGCATGAGTTAAGAAATAGGAAAGAACTTTATAGCACATTGCTGACACTTGAAGTACAACAGTTTTCACAGGAACCTTTGCCATACTCTCATGTGATAAGACTCAAACTCCGCTGCCCTAAGCAAATGATGTTTTCCTGAAAACTCATCAATGCCAAGAAAACACCCAGGACAGAGAAGTCAAATAAAGAAAACTGTAGATTATTTTCACCAAATTTCCATATTCCTATATAGCTTACTTTTAAAACTTTTGTGTGTATGCATTATATATGTATGTGTAGGTTCATATGAATTTCTGTATTTATATGTGGAGGGCAGAGGTCAATGCTTGAGTTTACTTCTATTGCCCTTTCTCTAATTTTTGAGATGGGGATTTTTAGTGAACTTGGAGCTCAACAATTGGCTATGCTAGTTGGCCAGAGGCTCCTGGAATCTTCCTTTTTTCAAGCCTCTCCAGTTGCTATGCCCAACTTTTTATGTAGGTGCTGGAGACCTGAATCTCGGTTTGTATATATCAAGTTACTAATTGAGCCAATGTCTAGCTTTGTAATTTTAAATAAACCACAAAATCGTTACTTATGATGCTCAATGTCAGACAACATTCATGCATAACTGACGTATTATAAAGATAAGAGCTATCTTAGATTTCTATGAGGGATCTCTTTTGTTAGAATATGAGGTTAAACAGGTTCTCAATAATAAAACACAGTAATCAATTCATTCATAACAGATATTTATATAGCACCAAAGTGGCAGGTACTGACAATACCAATTTTTTTTCACACAGTAAAGAATGAAAATATCTTGTCTGTAAGGAACTATTAGGAGCAGATAGACATAAAGCTGGGCATCAGTGAGATTGTGTATAATTGCTAGGGAAGAAGCATGAACAAGGCATTGCCTTGGGAAACATGTTTCAGGGAAAGCTGGAAGATAAATTCTTAGTGACTGTTGTCTTATACAATGAGCAGAATGTTGCTATAACATGCAATGAGACCCCTATCAGAATCTACCCTGAGTGCTTGATAGGGCCCTAAGAGAACACAAAGAAACAAAGTATTCTAACAACCTGAACTGAGACAGGCATTAGTCAGCTCACGCCCAGCCTTGATGATTTATCCAATAAACAGAGTCTGTAAATTCCTATAACCCTGACATATGCACCAAGATAAATAACTGTTCAGACATTCCTTATATGACTCATCTAAAATTCAACCTATGATATATCCTAAAAAAAAATAATAATAAATTATCAGAAAGTGTGCCATAAGATATTTTTTTAAGAGTAGAAAATCGTTTTCATTTTTTTTTGTTTATTTGCTTTGTTGAGAAAGAAATGTGAAGACCTGCAAGTATTACAGAGGGGAGTAAATAGGTCTGATATGCAGCTTCAAAACCTTGAAGAGGCACTATCTGATTCTTTTTAATATCCAGTCCCAAAGCCAATGTGGCCTCAGTGGCCATACTATCTCATGGCAGACTTGTACAACCCTATTCTTCAAGGTTTCACTGTCTACTGCAGTCGTCCAGAGGTACAGAAATCCACAAGCTTCATGAGGCAAAGGTCTCTTCACATAGCCTAGATGTGGTCAAATAAACCTTGCCTGCTGGTCACCCAGAAGAGATAAAACCAGGCTAAAAAAGAGAGACAGAGACAGAGACAGAGATATCACACAAGACTGGGAACCAAAAGAACAGAGAACAAGTAAAGAGTCATAAGGGCAGGAGGTGTAATCAAGACACCAAGCTTACTGGAACATGCAGCCTTGCGAACCTCCCAGAATTCCAACTTTATGGCTAGTATTATGAATTTTATACAGTCAATGCACAATACATTCACCTAAAACTTAAAAAAGGTTTTCACACTGGAGCCATGTTTTTCTTGGGCAATGTATCAGAACTTGCAAAGGAGGACTGCTTCCAAGGAACTGCCTTCCCTGCACCTGAGATCACCATTTCCTATCAGCCCACCTGGAAATACTTCATAGATGGTCCCTCTAAGCTCAGAAAGCAAAGCCTGGAGAATTATGGGAGTTTATTACATCTTGTCTAGAGACCCACTTTTTTACTGATATATAAAGGGGAGGAACTGGAAAATTCTGCCTGGAGCTACCCAGTCCCCAGGCCAATGTGGCACCTCACTGGGTGTGTACAGATGAGGGAGAGGAAATAAGGAAAGGCAGGTGTAGAGAAAGACTCCCAACTCTTCTTGTTCCTAGACATTTTCTGACCACTGCTCAACAGTACCAGACTTGGCTAATTTATCCTTCTCCTTGCTGGTCAACATCAGAAATAATTCTTTGTTCTAAAGACTCAAGAGATAATGGGATGAAGAAAAACAAACAAAACTTTTTCCAAACACCACTGCAGGTCAATTTATGTTGACTACAGGTCTGGATTATTATTACTTAGGGAGTTTGTGGGGGTAGGTATAAAGATAAAAAACGTCAGTTGAATTTCAATATTTGACTGTTGAAAGTTGAAGGCAGGAAAAATCCCTAAAAATATGGTTATATTATGAGATCAAGAAAGAAAAAAAGGCAACTTTGGCAAGACACCCTATAAATAAATAAACAAAAAAAATGTATCCACAAAATCTAGGCTTGCATCATTGCTGAGCATTAATAAACACTTCCAGGCTAACATATGCAACACACCCTTTGTTAAACTGGCTTCTTTAAATCTGGCTGGACAACTTCATTTTTATCTCCCTTGTGCAACAGTATCTGAGAAACTACCTTTGTTTTCTGTCAGTTGCTGACATGGACAACACATCAATCCCATGAGCAATCAGTGTGTGTTAGGAGCTAAACAGACCATTGTTGGGCACCTGCTTCTCATTTGTAAGCAGTCAGCTTGAAGTGATGGTGTGTGTTGTGGGGGGGTATGTAAAGAGGAGCAAAGCATACTACACATTCATGAAAAAACGCTAAAATATTCCTCTGTCATTTCTACCTGAAGTAAGGTTAAGTACACTTTATAACACCCACTGACTCAATAGCCTTTTAAAAATCTTCAAAAAATTATTTTTGCCACATGCTAAAAGTGCACATTTAGAGAATGATCATTCCAGAAGGTGCTAAAGCTGTAAGGCCATTTCTCCAGGACCTATGAGTGGCTATTTCTTCTAGCCAATGGGGACTCAGTTACATTGTGCACACCACCACAGTTCTGCTTGGTGCTTGTGAGGATCTAAGGGCTATTGCTAGTTTTGTCTTTAAGATCCACAGAGGTGCCTTTCACATGTTCATTGTGTTACTATGTACGACATTCAACTCATACTGAGTCAGAACGAGAAGGTGGCTCATTCTTATAGCCTATATTTGGAAGAAGAGGGGAGCTCAGAATGAAAGGACCTCAGCAGACTACAAGAAGCTACTTTTCATCCTTGGAGCTAACATGTTTCTCTCTCCTTCTCTCCCTAGAAGAAGAGACTTTCACTTTTCTTCCCCAAAGCATTTTCTTTCTTCGTTTTTATTAGTTACTATGTCAGCCATTCTTGGGTGTCAACTTGACTACATCTGGAATTAATTAAAACCCTGGAGACAGCTGTAAGGGATTTTTTCTTAATTAAATCATTTGAATTGGGAGGCCACTCCTCTAATCTGGGCCACATCTTCTGCTGGAAGCCTAGAAAAAAAAAAGGGGGGGGGAGGAAGCTCTTGGCCTGCTGGCATCACTCTCGATTCACGGGCATTAGAGCCAACCTCTTTGGGATTCTGGTATACACTGAAGACCAGCTGAATCATTCAGGCTCCTGAACTGAACAAACTGGCTTTCTGAACTTTCCATTGGGAAACAGCTATTGTTGGACTAGCTGGGCCACAACCTGTAAGTCACTCTAATAAATCTATCATCTACCTATCAGTCTATACAGACAGATAGACCTTATCTATCTCTCCCCATTTGTATTATGTATGTACGTGTGTGTGTGTGTGTGTGTGTGTGTGTGTGTGTGTGTGTGTGTGTGTGGTGTGTGTAAGCATGTTGTAGAAGGTTTTCCGGGCCCATTTGGGCCAGAAGTTTGGACCTGGTCCATGGCAGCTTTTGTCCCCCAAAGAAATGAATCAGACGCTTACATTAATTTCGTGTTGTTTGGCCTAGGTCTCAAGCACATTACTAGCTAGCTCTTTCATCTTAATTCAACCCATTTCTAGTAATCTACCTGCCACGTGGCCTGGCCCGTGGCTCACCTGGACTTCTTACATGTTCCTTCCTCGGGGGTCAGATGGTGACTGACTAACTCCACCCTCCTTCTACCTGTCTGTCCTCTGATCCTCCACCCACTTCTACGGTGCTCCACATAGGCCAAAACAGCTCCTTTATTTTCAGCATACAGAGAACATTTCTACCACATAAACATACACATTGATGGATACATGATATATCCATCTCTTCTGTTCCTCTAGACTCTAGAGCCTAGAGAACCCTGAATAAGAGAGTTAACAAATCTCTTTCCCAACTAATACTGATGACTTGTATAAAACAATTCCGACCCATAATTTGTAGGCATCTCTCTGATGTCCCAAAAGATCTTTACACTTTGTACATCAACCTGTCTCTAACTCAATTAGTCTTCTATGACCTAACAACCTACCCTGCCTCTCTTCTTCCAGACAGTCAATGTCATCCCTCCTGTCCATTCCTTGCCCTGTCACTGATTCCATCTCTACTCTCTCTGACTCTGTGCCCTTTCTTAACACTCAGGGCTGTTGACTTTGCTCCCTTGGACTAACAATAATGACCATAGTGGTTTCTGGTTTGTGTTGAACATATGCCGTGTGTTAGTCATGGTGCAGGCCTTCTCACATGTGCGATTTCATTCAATTCTCATCACACTTGAGGCAGTGATGCTATTACTACCTCCAGTTAGATGTGCAAACTACACTTGTGGTATTAGAGAAAGTGTGACAGGCTGAGACTATAAATCAAGCTTAAAGCCAGGGTTTGACCCACTTTGTAAACTCAACATTTATAAGCTTAATGTCTTTCTTCTTTAAAGAAATCTTTCCAATCTCTATTCTTCTCCTACGCTCTCAGCACTTTCGACGCATTGCAGGAAATATTTATTATTTTTATATTGGTCCCCTATTCCCTTAGAAAGTAGCATACTCTCATAAGTCATAAGTATACTCTCAAGGTCACAGAGTAAAACTATACAAATGTACCATAAAGTTCCAAATGATAATCTCTATGGAGAAGACCTTCAGGAAGGGGTGATGCATTCATCTCTAGGTGTCATGTGAATACGTGTTAATTCACATTGATTTTCTCATTTTAAACTTGCTTGCAACTGGACTGGCATTATATCATCAAGGCATATAGGGGCTATTTAGGCTGGAAATTGTATGTGTGATCAGAAATTGAAGTCAGCCTTATAAAAAAAAGGTACTGTTCAAATTTTTGACCTTATAGCATGAGTTACAGAGAGAAAAATGATGTAAACATTTTGGAGGAAAAGAGTAAAAGTGATTTGACAAAGTTTTCTCAGTGTAAGTTTTTCAACTCAGGAAAGCACTGATTCAATATGATGGTGTAGAACACTGCAGCACACTTGATTCAAATTATGCCAACGGTTAACTGGGGGCCTAGAAAGACAAATGAGCACCCAGACTTCTGATGACTGGGGACATCTATCTGTCCCGTTTCTATCTGTTTAACAAATGGTCTTTACAAAAAAAAAAAAATAAGTAAATAAATAAATAACTGAAAGGCTCAGATGCAGCATTTTAGATCTTAGCTTCATGTGAGAAGCATTTGTTCAGCTAGAAAATAACTGTGACGTTTAAATCAATTTTTAACCTGCTATCTGAAGTGCTTTTGACTTAATGGACAAAACCATAATAAATGCTCAAAGTGACATCTGAGAACAAGATACTGTAACCCAATGATTCAAAAACAGTATGACTGAAATAAATAAACATGGTAAAGGGCCTGTTGATGGGTACAAAACCTGCCTAGGCATATAAATAGTATCATAAAGAGGTATTAAGTTATTCAGAGACATTAAGGATTAAAGGGAACCTTATTTATTTATTAACTTATGTCATAATTTAATTGAGTATTTCACTGTATCAAATTGGAAGTGGATTTAGTTATTGAAATAGATGACTAAAATACATTAAAAAAAAAAGTCCACTTGCTCAAGTATCAAGTGTCAATTTACAAGCATGTATGCCACGGAGCTTGCTGGAATGACCATGTCAATGTCCTCCTGACCTAAGTATCGAGATAATTTTTAAGCATGGAAATCAGATAGTGGTAGCATACAGCTCAGAGTTTAGTGATGAGAGATGCTATGTGAACATTATACTGAAGCAGTAGGAAGTGCGACTTTAGGAATTACTGGAATCAAGACTCAAGGTATGAACAGCACGGAACAGGGAGATGATGTGTCTCTCGGATGTCAGGATTTTCATCTCTAGGGGAGTAACCAGGGGCAACAAACAGAATCATACCCACATTCAGTGCTCTGTTGTTGAAGTCTACCTAACAGCTCTGCTTTGAGTTGTGCTGCAGCTTGGATCTGGAACATCCTAAAAGCCCATGGATGCTGGTGAAATTTGGGTTGCTACCTACAGGACTATTGGTTGATATAAAATCTTTAGGGGGTTGGGCTTAGGGGATGAAGTTAGGTCACTGTAGCTATGTCTCTGAAGAAATATTGAGACCCAGCCCCTCCCTCCTCTTTTTTTGCTTCCTCTGCTACTCTACATGTTCCTGCCACTCACCATAGGCTCCAAGACAATATGGATAGCCAGTCGTGGACTGCAACCAGAAGGCAACTTTCCCTCTTATAAACTGAGCAGCTCAGGCATTTTGTCACAGTGCTGTAAAGCTGGCTAAGACATCCTTGGCTTTCCATCCTTTCTCAGGCCCTGAAGATTTAAATGACTTTACTCTCAGTTACATCTACTTTTTCTGTTCTCCTCAAATCAACTTTTCTTCTCCTGGTCGATTTGTCCCCTGCTGCTTAGCTTAAGTGACAAATAAGACACTGTCCCTGCCTCAAAACAGTCTCATAAAGATATGTTAGCCAGTTTTCTGTTACTGTAACAAATACCTGCAATGATCAGTTGTATAGAGAAAAAAATAGTGTTGTCTAATGGCCAGTTTGAGACAATTTAGTCCAGGAAACTTTAGCCTGGTCATTTTGGGCCTATGGATGAGAAACCCCTGAGCAAAACCATTCTTGTGGTTGTTAGTAAAAAAGACTGGGGAGAGCGTGGGGGCTTCGAGTTCCAAGGTCACCTTCAAAGGCATAGCCCCAGGATCCGAAAGCTTGACATTAAGCCTTGCCTCCTAAAGTTGGAATACCTCTCACTAGTCTCACCCAGGAACATGCCTTTGTTTACCATAGATACCAGGGGGGGGGTGCTTGAGATGCAATCTCTTGCAGAAAGGACATATGTAATATGCATACATGAGCGGAGTGCTTGAGTAGGCACTAGCTAGGATGGGAAGAATGGCTTCATAGAGAAAGAATTGTTCTGTTTGATAGAGGAAAACATTTTAGAGAAAGCATGAGTCAATGCTTAGGCCCAGAGGCTGAGGCTGGGTGTGTTGGAAACAGGTGGGGAAGAAAGGGAGGGGCAGCTGGGAGAATAGGTAAGTGCAGGTCAGGCTGAGCCTTGTACAGTGTGTTCACATGTTTGAATTTAATTCTGTAGGCCTCAGAAAGAATTCAGACTGGTAGCCTTCAGAGACTGTCACCCAGGACAAGACCAAGGACAAGACAGTAGGCTGAGCTGTAGAATGCAGCCTAGAGAGCTATGGAGACACAAGAGTGCATCAGCCCTGCCCAGAACAATCATCTTGCAAAGTGTTGCACCTTACTAGGAGCCTGACCTTCAGCAGAGTAGCGGACTTTCAGTATGAGGCAGCAAGGCTGCTACAATGGTGTTCTTCACTATTGCAGCCTCTCCATTAGGGACACTTCCTGTCCAGGGGCTGTGTCCATTATTCATCCTGTAGCTTCAAAGAGACTGGTTTAGTGAGCATTTTCCTCCCTCTACTGTTGCAGTGGGGAGCTTGTGTCCTGCTTGGTTCGTCAAAGTCTCTTAGTGACTGATTGGCCTTTGAGGCTGCTCAGCTGTCATAGTTATAGTATTTTATTTGTGGCCTTGCTTGGTACTCTACTCTCTTTAAGGCATAACTATCAGGAAAAAGTCTTTTTTTTTTTAAAGCTTGCCTTCTTGAGCTTATGAAATTGTGTAACTGGAAAAGTCTCTACAGAGATGTCAGATCTTAATATTTTTATTTTTTATTTCATGCTTCGTATTCTTAGTTTTTTGTTTTTGAGGAACTACTCTAGTTGTGCGCACATAGCCACATTCTTTTTTTTTTTTTTTTTTTTGGCAAATAGTGAACGAACAATGTTTTATACAAGTTTTGCTCATGATAGACAAAGACTGAGAAAATGAAAATTGAGACCATTGAAAAGTCAAACTCATTATTTAAAAAGAAGAGAGGGGAGTAGATTTACTTAGCACTTGGTAACGGTGATGACAGTCACGCTAAAGCTTAGCCTTCCACTAGGTTATTAAAAGAATTTTCAACACGACTAAAGCCAAAGAGAAAACGTCAGTTAAATCCTCCAGAGTAATCACTTAGCATTGGTCTCCCCAGACCACAAGTTAGAATCACAGGCGACGTCTACTTACCTGGAACTCTGGCTAAGGGATAGGAGAAGGAGAGACAGAGCAATGCCCACCACCAGTTGGCCCATCATGGCTGCTCCCATCCTCTGACCTTTAACCTACCACTCTGGAGAACATGCTTACTTTGTATCTGCTTTCTGATCTGGAAGGAGTGGGGATATGTCCTTTTTTCTTAAAGGTTGTGAAGTGTTTGCACTGAGGACACGGCTTGGTGCCGGAGTCAATTCGGCCAAGTTCCAAAAAGTACTTATACTTGATGGAGTCTTCGTGGGTCAAGTTGTAGACAACAGTAGTTTCCTCCAGGAATTCGAAACACTCTGTGATTGGACATTTAATTTCTACTTGGCCAAGTTGTACCTGTGTGAAAGGGCAGAAGGGAAAGAAAAAGACCACTGGTTATTAAGGTTCTTTGTTGCTTGTTTTTGCTTATAGCATTAACTATCTCATGCATTCAGGCAAAGGTTATCAGCCATATTCCCACTGAGCACCAAAAGCTAATCATGATCCATAGGATGGTTAAATGCTCTCTGACAATTATGTTTGTGAACTTATTTAATGATCCCCAGGCTCATTAAACAAGCAAATGACAATTTTACTTTTTTGGAAACTTCTGGGTGAGAGAGCATACAGGCCCTGAGCCAGCTATCAGTCATGCAGATGACTCAGCATCGTGGGACCTGCCAACCAAAGGCATTTCAGAGATTTCAGCCTCACTGCACTGATTCAGCACTATGCTTTGGGCACATCTTTAAAAAGAGAAATTTTATGAAGCATTTATATTTAATAGCTATTAGTTTATAAAAATAATGACCCCAAACTAATGTTTTCTTTGGTCCTTCCTTGACAAGCACATAACTAGCTCTGATGTTATCACAATCTTAGAAGTAAGTAGAAAAAGAAGAAAAGCCTGGGTTGTCGAGATGGCTCAACAGGTATAGAGGCTTGTCCCTCAACCTAACAATGTGAGTTCAATCCCCCAGACCCATACAATAGAAGAGGACCAACTTCCAAAAGTCATCCTCTGACTCCAGATGCACACCTTGGCACAAGCAAGTCCCCTTCCCTACACATACACCAAGTGAATAAATATAAAATAGCTAAAAATACATCGGTGGTATTATGGCATGGTCGGTACAATGGTAAAATCTGGTTGTAACTATGAGCACTCTTATCAACAAATGAATATTATAAAGTTATTTAAAAATAAACCTGTTTGGGACACATTTCATACAACTTTAAAATAATAAGGTAACTTATGCTTTAGCAGGATACTAATATATTGGTGAGGGCATTTATTTAAAGCTAGCTAGACTCTTCTAGTTATTATCAGGTTAGCTCACGGCTTTTCTTAGCATTACCATGGCCTCTTTCTTCAGCTCCCTTTAGTATCTCACCTACTTTCTCTCTAGTGAGTATGTGATGAACAGCAAACTCGAAAGTGAGTGTGAGTTGAAGCTTTTTATTTTTAGTCGTTTTTTCTGGCTATGGTTTTTCTCTTTTCCAGACCATGTGGCTTTCTCCCACTTCTGCCTTAGTTTCCCCATGTTCTCTTCTCTTGAGGGGGGAGGGGTGACTTCTCAGAATGTCAGAGTAGCATGTCAGGATCAGAGAGTTGCAACTGTTGGTCATGTGAGATTGTGACAACCCTTTGTCACATCATGGGGTTGGAGGTAAAGGAAATTATAGTGCTGTGGCCACAGCCACCCTTTAATAATCTGGAAAACATTCTGGTTCCCTTTTATCCAAAACTTACTTTCTTCATCTCTTAAAAAAATGAGTTGTGTTAGATTTTTTTTTTGTTTTAATCATTTTCTGTCATGTTTATTGTGAGGGGCAACTGTATCCCATTCTAAATGCTAAGGGTAATATCCTTCTCTCCCAATCTAGCTCAGTGGTCTTCTGGATAATTTAATGTGGTAAGGTCTCTGGAATAAACTAGACTTTCAGACATTTCAATTTATAGCCCAGGTTGGGACCGATTTCAGTCTTTCCCTCTCAGCTCCCTGGGAACTGGGTGTACCTCTACATCCTGCTTTCCAACTATGTTTTATAATAAATTATTTTAAGTTACACCTCAGGAAAGAAGTCCTTATATACCCATGGAATAGTCAGAGCTTGGGTTTATGAAGTTTGTAACAATATTTAAAGATGATAAGATGTGGGGCTGGAGAGACACTGGCTGCTCTTCCAGAGGTTCTGAGTTCAATTCCCAGAAACCACATAGTGGCTCACAACCATCTGTAACGAGATCTGATGTCTTCTGGCATGTAGGCATACATACAGAACTGTATATGTAATAATTTACTAAATCTTAGAAAAATAAGATGTTCATTCTTTTAATACTTTATACATCTGTGCTCAAATAGGACACCTAGTTAAGTGCTGAAGCTAGGCAGGTACCTATCAAGAATGAGGCAGGAACAGTTAGGACCCAGAGTGATGATAGTGTCAGCTTGACAGGGTGGTGGTGTATGGTGTCACCAAAAGCTGGGGGACGTTCGGTCCCTTCTGACCTGGAAGGGTCAGACTGTACTTCTCAGACTAAGTGAAGCAGTGTGAGGCCTTAAGATTAATGGCACTTAGCCAATAAGGATGAAGCTGCTCCAAGTAGCCAGAAGGCTCAACACAGGTGAAAGGCTTGGAGGCAGATGAGGAGCTCTCTAGGGCTGGGGTGCAAGTGTCTATTCACCTCTACTGTACGGATTTAAACAGCAAACATTCGTGTGAACTTAAGATTACACCCTTTAAAAGTGGGTTGAAAAAATAAGACTGGACCCCAAAGCATGAGTACAGAAGAGGCTGTAAACATGAACTTGGATCAGAGCACAAGGGCAGGGCTTTATGATATCTGAGGACCTTGGATTTTTTTCCCCCTATATAAACAGTCTAGTACTCAGCTCTTAGCACATGAAGGCACAGCATCTCTAGTTTATTGGGGAGCAGCCCTTTCTTGTGCTTAACAGCCTGGGTTATCTGTTCCCAGCCTGATACTTGAATTTAACCTTCCTCTACTTTTGAATGTCTTATTTTAACCACATAAGTAGTAGTGATGGATGCAACATTTCTATAGTTGGGAATGGAATGCCCTGCAGTTTGGAGAGTAGAAGCATCCCAGGCATCCTGAGGATGAGGCTATCTTGTTACTCTTGGAGCCCAGGGTGTTTATTACCTTACCACACTGGGATGCCATTCAACATCCAGCTAGGCACCTGCTCTTCCATTTCAAGGGTTCTCAGCTCTTTCAGAAAACCTATTCTATTTCCATGGACATTTTATTTCCTGTAGTTTTCACACACTCTATTTTTTTCTCAAAGTTCTGAAATCCTTACCCACAACACTGAGCCAGTGACCTCACGCAGCATTTTACTGACTACAGGAGACGTGGTGCATGTGTCACCCAGTCGCCTGGTAGCAATTCCACCAGTCTATCTCCATCTGGCCCCCTCTATTCCGGCTTCCTTTGGTATAAAACATAATTAACTTCTAGAACGTGGACAAGATACAAGACCCTGGAGAAGTCTTTTGAGAGTTTAAGTTTCCAGGCCTACTCTAGACCTACACATTCAGAATTTGAATTATTTTCAGGAAATCAGTAATTGGCAGTTGGAACAGTGACTCAAGCCTTTCAATTACTCACACTTCCTCCTAAGAACAACCCCCCTTCTCATGCACAGTGTGACTAATGACCTATCTGACTCTGGCAGTTACATGTGTATCACTTTCAGAGTGGTTTTCCCTAAAGATTACTAGAAAAGTATCTTGAGGAAGCAATGTGCACTCATTTATTTATCCAGCAATGTATAGTCTATCAATTCAAGGATACACTTAGAAAAGTCCTTTAACATGAAGAAAGTAAAAATTGTCTTACAAGCTATAGTTATTAAACATCAGTCTTTCTGGGTGGTACATGGTATGGTACATTATCCTACAGTTAGTCACCTGTAAGGGTGCACTTAACTATGAGCTTCATAGGACAGGCACCATGAAGGTCTCCTAGAGATAGAGGGAATGGCTATGCTAGGCTTGTTGGGAGAAAAAAAATGCAGATTACAATCTTTGCCATGATGGAGAAATGGCAACTTTCCACTGAGTCTGAAGAGCTGTAATACAGAGAAACTTTCTACAGGCAAAGGAACCAAGGACTGAATTTCCCACACAGGAGGAACCTGGGTGCCTGTGTTCAGAACACAGGCCAGTGGATAAAGTATACTACGCCAAGGCCAGAAGTATATGGGATGAGGCTGGAGTGTCAAGCTGGATATGATCATATAGGCCTTGCTGATTATATTAAGAATTGTGGATTAAACTGTAAATTCATTATGAATCATTTCCAGGTTTTAAAAGAAGGAGTGACGTCACATCAAAAGCAAACGAACATTCTAGGTCTTCTTAGAGAATGTACCACATTCTCCAAGACTAAGAGAGTAACAGCTCTCAGCTAAACCCTGGCTCCACCCAATGCCCAGGGTGCCTGCAGCTGATGAATAAACTAGTGCAGGGCAGCCAGTATGAATTTTGGAAGTGAGACTAATGAAATGGGTCTTTTTTAAGTTGGCAAAATTATCTGTGTTTATGCTACACAACACAGTGCTTTAAAATAGATTCACCATTGATAGCCTACATCTGGCTCCAATATTTATTATTTTGGAGTGGGAACATTAAAATCCTATTTTCTTAGCAATCTTCAAGCTTATCATTATTAACCGTAGTCACCATACTGGACAATAATTCCTTTGAATTTATTATTCTTTCTAAGTGAAATTTTGTACCCTTTGACTAACATTTTCCCACTAGCCATATATCTTTCCCACCACTGCTGCCAGCCAGCTCTGGAGAGTTACAGCTATTCCAGCTTCTCTGAGTCCATCCTTGGCAGTTCTTAACTAAGATCATCTAGCATTTTCTCTCTGTGTCTGCCCATTTCATTCAACATGTCACTCGATGACAGGATTGCCTCTTTTTTATGGACTAAGTAGTGCTCCAGTGTGTGTATGTGTATTTATAAATATGACAATATAAAGCAGTGGTACTCAGCCTGTAGGTCATGACCCCTTTGACAAACCTCTAGCTCAACAAAAATTTACATTTTCATAACAGTAGCAAAATTACAGTTATGAAGTAGCAATGAACATAACTTTATGGTTGGGGGTCAGCACATTATTAGAGCTGTATTAGAAGATGGTAGCTTTGGGAAGGCTGAGAACCACTGATATAAAGCTTATTTTGTTCATCTGCCAGTAGATACTTACACTGACTCTACATCTTCATCTTGTGAACAATGATGCAAAAAACATGGAGAAGATACATCTCTTTTACATATTAATTATTTGTGTATATATATATATATATACACACTTAATTATTTGATATATGTTTATGGGCAAATATATGAACATCTATTTTGTGGTGATTAATTTGAGGGGAGCCATTCTTTCATTGAACATAATGGCTGTGGTAACTTATTTATTTTAAAATTAATTTGGGGGGGGTCAGCATGCGTAGTACATGTGGGAGAGCAATGTGCAGCAGTCACTTCTCTCTTTCCACCATGTGGCTGCTGGGAATTCAGATAGATGTTCAGGCTTACTAGCAAACACTTTACCCACTGAGCCATCCCACCAGCCTGGGGCCATCACTAGCACCCAAGTGCTCTCTGTTCCCTGCATTCTCTTTTCTCCAACATTTACCTGTTTTACATTTTGTAATAATATTTTTATAGTAATAAAGACAAAAACAACAGGCATATAAAGTAGATAGTAGGCACTCTGAATCCTCAAGAATTCATTCTCCCACTGAAACAATTGTCAAGTTAGGACCAATCCTGTTTCGGGGGGACTTGACTCATCTAGTTCATTTATTTTGGAGCAAATACCCAACATAATGTCATTTCTTTCCTAAATCTTTCCTGTGGCTCCAAAAACTAAGAAGTTCCCTTGCAACTATAACCATGATGCCAAACATTTTCCCATGTGTCTATTAATGGGAATCAATGTTTTCAAAATGTCAGCTGATTTCTGTTTACAGTACATTAAAGTTCAGAGTATACTAAAACTTACTTTGCATTTTTTTTTATGTTTAGTGCTGATGCCACTACTTACATCACTGGAAAATATGTTCTCTGTTTCTTCTGAACAAGTACCATCTTGTAAGAAAAGAATTACTTAACTGTAAAACAATCTCAAAGGTGTCAGCAGGAGGCATAATTATCCACTTAACACCTGAGCTAGATGGCTAATTTGCCACATGAGGGAACTCAAAAGTAATTTAGTGGCTGAGGTGAGAGAGACCTCTGAAGTGGTGGATTAATTAATTAAATTCTCCAAAGGACAGAAAAAAATACAATCCAGGGCCTCAAACTCAATTTGTCAAATGTTTGGTCTGTCTTGGACCTTGGTTTTAAGGGCTAGACATGAGACTTTATGGGGTATTTACAGGCTTTTGCTCGCTTCATAACTATTATATGCAATAAATGCGGAGCACCACAGGGAAATCTGTGACCATAGAAAGGTAACTATCTGCTCTACTGGGGCAGGTGTTTTGGGTGGTGCATATGTGTGTATGTGTAGGGTAAGCATACATGTGTGGGCACTTAGATAAGGAGGTCAAAGGTTAAAGACTTGTGTTTTCACTCATTGCTGTGAGGCAGGGTCTCTTGCTGAACCCGAAGCTTGCTCGCTTGGCTCTCCAACATGACACTGCAATCCTGTCTCTCTCCTGAGTGCCTGGAACACAGGCAGCTGCCATACACTCTGGGTTTCCTTGTGAGTGCTAGGGTTCAAGCTCCTGTCCTCATTGGTGCACAAGTACTTTATCTACTGAGCCATCTACATGTGGTTTTCTGGCTTCTTTTTGTATACTCAGCAGCTTCCATAGCATCCTGTGATAACTTAAGAGTTTTTTCTTTTCATAATGAGAGAAATCATCAAGCCAGAGTTTTTTCAGGTACAAACAAGATCAGTGCAAAGAAAACCACATTTAAAGATCTGAAGCAAAAACACCAATCTCTCTCTCTCTCCCCCCCCCTCTTTCTCTCTCTCTCTCTCTAATTAAATGCAACCAAATGGGAAAAAAGCCATATTACCAAATGGAAAAACTTCAGTCCTAAGTGCCTTAAATGTAAATTCACTAAACACCCAAGGATAAAATAACACTAATACTGCACAGTCATTTTTGGAGAAAAGAAGAAAATCATCGTCATGGTTGGTTTATGAAGTTAGCATAATCCCGATAATAAAACCTGCAAATGAACTTGCAAGGAAAAAACAATATTGAGTAATCCCTTTATAAACATTAATGCAAAAACCCCCTAACAAAGTATTAGCAAAGTAAACAGATCAATTCGTGAGAGCTATCACGATGAAGTTGGCTATAGTTCAAACATGCCAGCAAGATTGTCGGTTGAAGCAATTCACACATGAATAGTACAAAGGAGCCTTCTTGGCTCTCTGAGTAGCTCCGTGGTGTTTGTCAAGAACAAATGCCTACAAAAGGTGGGAAAGGAGAACCAAGAAGAAATTGGTTCATCCATTTTCTAAGGAAGATCTGTCAGATATGAAAGGTCTGGATAGGTCAGTATTAGAAATAGTGGGAAACCAATGGTCACAAAGAGTCAAGGAACCATAGCTGCTTCCCACAGCCTCAGTGGCATATATGGAGTGAAGTGAGCCTAGTTTATTTGCAGATCAATGAGGTCAACCTTGGAGCTTGGACCTAACTACTGACAATGTCTGAGGCAAGACTGATTAATTCCCATGGAAAGGATTTTACCTGGAACAAAATGTATTCTATGGTCAAAACTGGAATTGGTCAGTAAGGTCCTACAGACCACCCTTAAACATTACAAGTTATTATTGTTGCTTTGGGTTACCCTCCAGAACTTGATGTTAAGACCCTGTTGCTTACCAGGGTGTGGTGGCTCATGTCTTTAATCCCAGCACTCAGAGGCAGAGGCAAGCAGATCTTTGTGAGTTCAAGGCCAGCCTGGTCTACAAAGCAAGTGCCAGGACATCCAGGACAATTACACAGAGAAACCCTGTCTCAAACCTCCCACTGTCCCCTTCAAAAAAGACCCTGCTGCTGAAGGTATGGAAATCACAGGACAAGGAGAAATCAAGTTGCTATAATCCTGTAAATTTCATCCCTACTGGCTAGCTTTTCCAGAGCTGGAAGCCTCTCTCATGCTACTAAGGAAGAAATATAACCAACAATCTTACCCAGCTGTGAACCCTGGAAACTATTTTAGAATAACAAGTAGTCTGACAAGATAGGCCCACTAGTACAATAGTAGCAGGAATGTTTTGAGATTAATCAACCACTTTCTGATTGGATTTAAGGCCCATTACATTAAAATGAAATCATGTCTAGTAACCCTAAATGGGCCAAAAACCTAAATGTGGTTATGTCATTGACCCTTGGGAAGAACATAATATTATTCTGCCAAATGGACACAGTATCAAACTTTATGCTTATAGATCATGCATTTCTCAGCCCTTATTAGAGAAGCTTCCTTTTTGCAGTAGGTGGAGGTTAATATAGACACCTACAACTAGTCACCATGCAGAGCTTCAGAGACTATGGAACGCTCAGCTTTAATTGGGACATCTATATCATATCCCTCCCCTCCTGGCTCAAGGATCACCTCAGAGAGGGGGCAGTGAGGATTTAAGAGCCAGAGGCAGTCACTGTTGGCAGTGAAATAGTAGTTGCAGGTCATGGCAGAGCCATTGAACATATGAATTCATAGCAGCTATGACTACATCCAAAAGGTTTGCAGAAGACCAAGCCGGCCAATATCCCAGCCCAGATGGGGAGAGCTCATTAAGTGACACCCCTAACTAAGAACTCTTGGCAACTGATTACTTCTAGTATGGTGTGGAGAGTCAATTTTCTTCAGGTCAGGGATGAGACCCCAATGATAAGTTAGTTAAATTACAGTAGATAGTCCTATACTCTTGTATATACAGGTCAGTAGGTTCTCAAAACAAGCATATGAAATTAGAAAGAAAAAATAGTTGAGGAGATGAGGATGGAATTCAAGAGAAATTCTAGGTGTTGGGTGCTATGGGGTGGATTTGATCAAAACATGCAATATATGACATTCTCAAACAACAACAAAAAGACATTATTTACATCTTATGTTATTACATCATATGGTAATGTTAAGCCTACTAACAGTTATTGGCTTCGTCTATTATCTGTTGGGTTTACAAAACACAACAACCAGTCAGCAAAACTTTCTATACTCAGCACCAACTCACTTGCCATGCCCAGAAGATGATAAAAGAAATCATGATTCGGGGCTGGAGAGATGGCTCAGAGGTTAAGAGCACTGACTGTTCTTCCAGAGGACCTGAGTTCAATTCCCAGCAAAACCACATGGTGGCTCACAACCATCTATGATGAGGTCTGGTGCCCTCTTCTGTAAAACTGTATGCATAATAAATAAATAAATCTTTAAGAAATCATGATTCAAGAGTACACACAGATATCTTATAAGAAGTGGTTAATACATTGATTCTGATCAGCATTAGAGAAAACATGGGACAGCTTGCCAGTTTATCCCCTTTGGGATGCTTTCCTTAGGAAAGGAAAATGCTGAAGAAGGTCAGGTATGAACTGGGAAATCTCCTAGTGCTTCATGGTGAAGGCAAGAGGTTTGGAAGGGCTACCGCTGATGATGCCAATGAACATGAAACACCAGTCCAAGGATCTGCTTAAAATTCAAATTTTAATAGTAACATTTTTTTAAAATCTTATTTTTGAAAAAAATAAGATTTAAAACAAAGGAGAAAAAAAATTTGATCATTACACACAGGAAAACATACTTGATACATTCAACATCTATTCAACAGAAAATCTTAGCAAACTAGGCTTACGTGGAAATTTCTTTAATATGATGAAGAACAATTAGAAGAAAACTCAGAGCAAACATCACAATTGTGAAACTTTCTTCTTCAAGTTGAACATGGGACAAGCTATACCCAATACCACTATTATTCAGCGTTGAGCAGAGCGCATGACCAAAGCAAGATGAAAAAAGAGGAAATGAGAGTTAAGCCATTGGAGACAAAGAACTAAAATCCCTTATGACTTGCACATTTCATGATCATATATGTAGAAAATTCAAGTTCTAACAGATAAACACCTGGAATTAAATGTGAATCTAGCAAGCACAGGATCAATCCTACACACTTACTTGGTTCTGAAAACCTGACCTGATTGGAGTTGACGAAGGGAATAAAGAAAAGACAGACACACAGACATATTTGGAGAAAATCTGGGTCAATGCACCACCAACAACATCAACAGCAACCAGAAATTAGACATGTGCATTTAATGCATCTGAGTCAGAGGCAGGTTTGTTGTATAGAGCAGAACAAGGTCTCTGTAGGGCTGCTGTCTTTGGCTGCAATCCTCTGGAAGGAGGAAGCTGTGGTTGAGGGTTTCTGCATAGGCCGTCAACATTCACACTTGGACCACTTTGCAGTTCTGAGCCTCACCAGAGGCAGGCTTCACAGTTCCCATGGGTCTAAGGCACTGGGAACACAGGCTATGTCAGGAAAACCCATTCACTCAGGACTTCATCCACTCCTACACATTCATTCAAGGCTTCCTGCATTCCACATAAACAAGTATGCTAAATAGGTCAGTAATTCAAATCTCATGTACTTCTATAGACTGGTTGTGAGAAATTTAAAATTCAAGAACCAATGATACAAATATTTCCAACAGAAACAAATGCAACATAGGACCTCGTCGCAGAAACATCTGAGCATTTTGGAGTTAGAAAAGCAGCAAATGAATGGAAGGACACACTGCATTCTTGAACTGCAGGATTCAACCCATAAGGAGCTACAAATACACATTTCTAGCAGTTTTCCTTTTTTATTTTAAAGGAAAAGTGGGCTCAAAATTATAATTAAAAACATATGTGCATAATCATGACACTTTCTCCTGTTCGTGCTCCCCTAAACTCTTAAATTGATATTTAATTACCAGCATAAAAATGTCAGGAGATGGGGCCTTTGAAAAGTAATGAAGTTATTTATAAGGGGATTAGTCCCATGCCCCAGAGATCTGCTCTTCTCCTTCAGTGTAGAGAGGACACCCTGGCAAAAGTTGTCCACATGACACAGGAAGTCTCCAGCCTCAATTACAGTTCAGTTCAAGCTCCCTCTGGGTCTTCAGTAGCACAGTGGTACATGTGACTGTAATGTGCGGCAGAAAAGGTGGACTTACTTCAAGGCATCTTCTAGAAAGTATAGAAAAAAGGAGGGGGAACATCCTAATATCCCCTTCAAGTACATGTCACCAGTGACCTATCTTTCTTGCATTAGGCTTCACTACCTGAAGGAACCCCCACTTTTCTAAAGCACCACAGGATGTGAAGCAGCCTCCCCCGTGTAAAGCCTTGAGGGGCTTTCAATATCTAAATTAGAGCAACTCCCCACCTTTCAGTATAAAGGCATGAATGAACTAAGTAAACACTCTGTCTAGAAAACGTCGCAGTAAAACTTGTTCTACAAGATTAAAGCGAATCAGAGTGCTACAGGAATCCCAATAGTGTGTAGCCAGCATACGAACGGGTCAGACAGCAACAGGGGAGTACAGGACAAAAAACCACCCTACACACTGACACCGAACAGCAGGGTGGCAGGGGTTCAGTAACTCATCTGGATCCCTTAAATAGGCGCCAAAATTAGTCTTTGACACACACTTTACCTGAGGTGAGTTTTAGTTACATATATGAAAGGTAAAAAGAAAGCTTCAAAGGATGAACATTTTTAGAACTGAAAGGATTCTTACCTGTGACAGGCAGACATTCATTATAAAAAATGGGTCAATTTAAACCTATACTCACCAATAAATAGTTAGGAGAGTAAAAACTCAAGATTATGAGATGGTATTTACCAATTAAAAATGACAAGTGTCACATATAATTAAAATATCAAGTATATAAAAATACAGACAGCTACCCAGTGAAAAATGATCAAAGGGTGTAGGAGGATTTCAGAAAAGATGATGCCCACATGACCAGTACGAACACTAGAACGCGCTCAGCTTCCTGAGTTCTCAGAAAAGAGCTACGGGGCAGGTGCTTCAGAATCAACAAATATATGTCACCTAGCCCTTGAAGATTCAATATATAACTGTGGGGGTAGGGAGGGGGAGGGGTTTAGTCACTAATGAACTCACCAGGCAAGCATGGGGACTAGTGTTTACATTCCCAGGACCCATGTACAGCTAAGACAGGAGGCACAGAGAACAATTCCCAGAAGCTCATGGGCCAGGTAGCCTGGTACATTCAGCATGGAAATGAGAGATCTGATTTCAAATAAGACAGAAGCAGAGATTGGCCTGTGACACACTAAGACAAGTGCACACTGATACAACACTCACACACATACAGCATGCACATGTGTGTGGGGGGGACAGGAAGTGTTAAATAATTAACATAACCAGAAATAATGAACTATTGGATTTTACACAAGCAGTAACCATCTTACTGGATTACTTAGACATTTCTTCTTCACTCTTGGAATTTTTAGAATCATTTACGTCAGTAAATGTAAACATTGAAGTTCACGTGTTGTAAGGTTGTTAATTCTCATGGTTGATAAACTAAGAAATACAAAGCAAACAAACAAAACCAAGGCTGAATCTTGGCACTACCCTGCTTCCATGTGCCCTCTCCCGGGGCTGCGACTGCCTTCTAGAGGCTCTTTAAAGGATGAGTAAGAAATAAAAAGATCTACTCCATCCTTCCCAACTTCAAATGTTAGTGAAAATTGTTGTCTTACTCTCTTTACCAGACAATACATCCTGGAGCTCTTTTTATATTAACATGAGTGGATCTTCCTGTTTATTCGTAACTCCCAGAACAGTATACCATTTACTATAACCAGTCATACTGCCCATATTGATATTTATATTATGCTTAGTACTTTGATGTGTCAAACAATGCTGGAATACATAATATTTTACATATGCTATTCAACTGTACACAACTACTAAGTTGATGAATGGCCTAGATAAGAATTACTGAGTCTAAAGGAAATGCTGGTCAGTTAGAGGAGTGGGTATGGTGGCTCACACCTGTCCTTCCAATACTCTGGAGGAAGAGAAAGGAAGGACCATCAAGTCAAAGGCCAGCTGGAGCATCACAGTAAGAATGTATCTCAAACCAAACGAGAGAGCAACACTGGAGAACAGTTCATGGCTAATTACAAAATAAATCTCCACCTAATAGGTGTGTAGAATGGTTAGGTTCAGGAATTAATAGAGCAATAAATGCTTTCTCTTTTATTACTGCAAAGAATCATAATTGATGTAATTTCCCTCTTTGACAAGCACACTGAGATGTGATATCAGATACTAAGTTTCAGTAGTCAATAACATCTCCTGATTCCCTGAGAAGATAGCCTCTACTTCTCAGCAACGCCTAGAGACTATCACCAGAAAAGGGCTTTTACTGAACAAGTATTTGGCCTTACTGAAAACTAAGGTGTCACGTATGTGTAACTGTCCAAGTTTTATAATTATATACTGAAGTGAATTCAAACATGCAGGCTCGTTTGCTTTAAGGTTGCTGCATCATCCCCCTAGCTGAAATCATTGCATCTCCTTCCTCCCACCCTTCCCCAGACCCTCTTACCCCGACTCTATCTTTGTAGCCATGAATTTGGAGCTTTTACATTTCACATTTAAGTGAAATCATGTGGTAAGTGGATTCCTGATCTAAACAACGTCCTCTAGGTTATAGTAAATGACAGTGCATCCTTTTGTTTTATGATCATTTCATTGCATACATGTACATTTTAGTCACTCATCCACCTATAAGACATTTGAGCTTTTTCCATATCATAGCTACAACCAGGACTACAATGGGTATGGCAACACAACTATTACATTTCTTTTGGGAAATACACACTAGGGGGCTCCCTGGGTTATATGAACTTGTTTCCTGGGACAGCCATGCTAGCATCACCACCAATACTGTACAGGAGTCGATCTTTTTTCACAAGGTGTTATTTCAAAAATACATTTCTGATAATCACATTTTATAAATTAAATTACCCAATACTCTCACATTCAAATAAAATGAAAACTTCTCATTATGTGAACCCATGGGAAACAAAGCCCTAACTCATAATTTGGCCACTCTTGGAGGCTCTCTATTTCCCCCATCAGGCCATGTCTCAATCATATTTGCTTTCCCCTGGGCTCTTACACATGCCAAGGCATATTTTAAAACATTTAGGAGATATTTTATGAGCATTTTCTCATATATAAATTTTTCAGATCTTATCATAGACGTCAAATCCTACTGAAAGACTTTTCTGTTTTCCTAAAACTGCATCTGGTAATCTTAAACAATATGTATACCTTTGACAAATGCTGTTTGTTCAAGTATTTTTGCTTATTCTTTGTTAGAATAATTGTGTGTTTTTTCTAAGGATAGAAACCATGTCTTGCTTATTCCTATACCCACTATACCCTGCTGACTACCTGGCACAGAGTGGGTACCTAATAAACATGTGTTGGCATTCAAAAAGATGGCTACTATGATTGCCTGAGGCCTTTTATGTAATGATCAGTTATCACTGGTGATGAGATAGAGGTAAGAAAATGAGTTATGGAATAAACAGTGTACGGTTCTGGACTATTTTAATGAAGGAGAGGAGCCATGCAAGATGACTCACTCAGTGTGTATGAGCATAAAAACAACCAGGCCTGAGTAGCAGGGTATGGGATAATGCTTTTATATACCCTAAAGATTTTTTCCTTATATTGGTTTAATAAAATGCTGATTGGCCAGTAGAGACAGGAAGTAGAGGTGAGACAACCAGACTAGGAGAATTCTGGGGAAAGGAAAGGCAAAGAGAGATGCCAGCCAGATGCAGAGGAAGCAAGATGCTGCATTAAGAAAAGGTGCCAAGCCTTTATGGCTAAATATAAATAGAATAATAAGTAAATTTAGAGCTAGTCAGTGATATGCCTGAACTACTGGCCCAGAAGTTACTATAATATTAAGCCTCTGAGTTAGTTATTTCATAAGTGTCTGCAGACTGGCTGGGCAGGACACAGAAACATAAGACTACACTAGAGCAGACACATTACAGCTGGAAGGCCAGCCTCATAAGCGCTCACCCATACTCCTGCTTGTGGGCTCTCAGGCACTATTGCTGACAAGTGAAGAAGAGATGTAAGTAAGGGAGTGTCCATGATGACCCTCTGATGACCCTCTGTCTGCCCATCCTTCACAGTCCCTCTTCCTGTAAGTGTTCCTAGGCAGCTTAGAAGAAAAGGCAACAACATAATGCTTTGGATATTAATGTCCCCCAAGAGTCTCAGATATCAAAGGCTTAATCTATAATATGGATGCTCATGAGCACTGTGCCTTCATCAATGGATTAATTCACTGACTCATTCAAAAACTCAACAAAAAGTTGTGAGGTAATGAATTTCAGGAAGGTTGGGCATGCTTGAAGGATGTAATCTGGAAAAAGGTAGACCTTGTACTTGGCCCTATCCTGCCAATTCTCCCAGATTCCTGGAAATTATACAATCAACAACTTTGCATCATGATGTTCACACAGCCCATAGCCCAGAAACAATAGATCCAGCCAACCGCAGAATCCTCCAAAACCATGAGAAAAGAAGAATCCCACTGAAGTTTTCTCTTAGGTGTTTGTCTAAAGACCCAAAGCTAAATAATACAAACATTTGTTGCTGTGTGAATACTTTCATTATTTCATTAGAGAAAGCGGGGGTGGGGGGTGTTAAGAGGCGAGGGCGAGGGCGAGAGAGAGAGAGAGAGAGAGAGAGAGAGAGAGAGAGAGAGAGAGATCCGGAGAGAGAGATATGGAGAGAGAGATCTGAAATATCTCTTTTTTTTCCCTAAACCATAAGACTATAATTTGGGTCTCACTGGGTAGAAGTATCAGGGAATGGACCATATTATTGGGTCAAAGTATGTGATTACTGTAACACTCTTAAGACATGCTGTCAAACTGACTCCAAATGCTGTATTTATTTGCCCCAAAGCTGGAGCCACTGTACTTCCTTTTTTTCTCATGAAGACACACTGGGGATTTGGAGAGAACCAGGAAATATTTGTGACAGCTTTGGCCAGTGGATGGTCTTATTTACTGAAGGAGATAATATCTAACTTTCCCTGGTGTTTTTTTTCATATAGGGAAAATGAGATGACCTGTATTTGCATAAATGATAAAAAAATTTATAAACGAAATGAAAAATAGAAAAGTAGAAAAGTCAGGCTTTGGTTTATCATCTAAATACTATTATTTTAAAACAAGTTCTTTCATTTCCTTAAGAATGTACGCTATAAAAATATATATGCATATATATCCTATAAATATACATTTATATCATATTTAGACTACATGTAACTCTGTTTAGTATCTTACCTTCCCACACCCATGTAATGTGAGCTCTTTTTATGTTATTATTGTCTTTGATCACTTTCCAGTATCCAGGAAGCAGAGAAAGTTTCTGAACATTCTGCAACCCGAATGAGAAGCCATAGTCAGCTTCCATGGAGACACTGCATCCAGCAAAACACACTTCACTGATGTGGGATGAATACCTCAGTGCAAAAAGTATCTGTATTTGAGATTATTTTCTTAGGCTAGACTCCCAGAATTGAAATTACTAGGTCAAAGGGAATGATTATTCTAATATTCTTAAAACATATTGTCAAACTGATTTGCCAGGATTGTAGTATCCTTTCTCTCTATGGAAGACAATCATATTTATAAAAAGAATAAAAAGGTGTGTGTGCCCACACATGTGCATGCACACACACACACACCACACACACACACACACCCCCTCATAATCTTTTCTATTTGGCAACTAAAATAGAAATGCCATTATGTTAATGTATGTATGCTGTTGCTAAGTGTAAGTTTTAGTATATAGGTCAGTGCATTTTCCCCCTTTCTGTGAGGTTTCAGCTATGTACTGGCCTATCATAGCCTAACCCTACTCCTACACTATGCAGTATTCATGGAGATTATCTAATATTCTATGTGAAGCATGAATAGTTTCCAGCAAGCCTAGCCAAAGGGGAGCCTTTATCCAGAATCCAGCCCTGAACAGATGTTTACTTGGCAGCCTAGCTGCAGTAATTAGCATCAGAAAGCAGGGCAATTTAAAAAAATATACAACCAGATCTCAGGTCCATGAATCATGGTTCTGTAAAGGGCCCAGACCATCTGGATGCCTGGGCCCAGTCCTCCATTTTGAGAAAAAGGCATAACAGTACAGAAAGGCAGGGGACTTGAGAACACAAGGCACTCACAGCGTAATGTCCATGTGCCTCTTAAACTAATCCATCCTCTACCTAATAGGTGATTTAGCAGTCTCCAGTCCTCTTTCCATGGATTACCTACTTCTCATAGGTGCATGCTGATTTTTTTTTTTTTGTAAATCTTCATAACCTACTCAACACTGGGACCTGTCCTGCATACAACCAGACTTAGTATTTATCTGTTGTCATAAACTGAAACAGAATAATCAAAATTTTGTCAGACATATGTCCCCAAACCAGAGACAGAGGATAAACACATCTCTGTCCTGTTGTAGGGCACAGGGCACTCACTCCAGTCCCCTGCACCAGAGAAGCCACATAAAGAAGGGGGAGCAGATGGGGACTTCAGGACCTTCTAGGCTTCTTGCCCAGATCTGTCATACTGCCCTCTACAAAGCTGGCCATCCAGAAGGCAAGCTGCTACTTTAATCTCATATGCAAAACTGGCAATATATAATAGTTGTGGACATAATTTGAACACTTTTTTTTTTTTACATTTTTTTCAAGAAACATGGTTGATTACAGGTGATTTTTTTAAAGGAAAGCTTTCCAAAGGATGTACATGGCAACTAAGAAGAAATTTTGTTTTGAGGTCTCAAAATGATGTGGTATGATATTTCCAAAACATTTCTCAGAGTGAACTGAGGGAAACACAATGTTGTCTTCTGTTACAGTCTCCTTTGTTTGCAAATTTTTAAAAATGTCAAATTCCTTTATTGGCAAAGCATTACTAACATATCCTTTTAAAAAGAAAAAAAAAGTATATTCAAGGCTATAATTTATCCAGCAAGTAATTTATTTCTAGTTTTCTATCTTGAAACATTTCATATCTTCTCTCTCACACAGTTTCTTATCTGAGCTTAGTCATTTGAAAGTATTTATTTAATCACAATGTAACCATGCTTTCAGAAAACAGCACAGATAAGGTGTTTTTGCCTAATAGAAATGCCATATTTGCATTTCCTCAGTTTCCCCTCAAACGTTCTTTACAGTTAGTTTTTAAAATGATTCACCATCACCCAAAGATCAAAGAATCTATTCAGCTGCCCTAGTGGCTCAGCTGCTTCAGCCTTTATCTTAAGAAAATACCATCATTAAAATGTGAGAAATTCAGGTCAGTTATTTTGAAGACTGTCTCACAATGCAGAGTGTGGATTATGTCATCCTGAGAAAACCCAGCTGAACTTTTTTGGGTACTATGTCTTCCCAAACAGGACATCGGGAGGCACACAACTCCAGCTGCCCACTAGTGCTGATGGCAAGTGCACTCGCTTGGTTATGCTGATGTCTGCCAGAGCTCTCAATCATTAGTGCTTCTTCCTTTTGTGATTAATATATAATCTACACGTTGGTATTTAGATATGGAATTGTATTCCATTCCAAAACATCCCCAAGAACGTTTTACATGGCGGTGTTCCCTTTTCTTAATTTGTCCCTTAATTTGTTGCAGTAGAAGCTGCAAAATGCTTTTTCTACTTTTACTATTCCTTTTACAGCTATGAGCTGAAATTCTGTGGAATAAAAGAGGAGTTTTCATACTGGTTTTCTCTCTTTCCTTTATTTTCTTTTGTTTTTTTTTTTTTAAAAGTAAACATTGTATGCTCAGCATTTCCTTTTTTAATTATCATGCTACAGTCTATTACCAGCTCTCCAACTGTCCTAAGTTTGGCCAGTGGAGACCTATTACATCAGCATATTTTGGCAGGTCTGCATTAGTCTTGAATAATTCCTTGTCCTGGAGCTCGAATCAGCTGATTCTCCAGAGCTCTGCTTCATTGAATGGGGAGTAAATTATGATCTGGGCTTTAGAGATGCACTTGTTTCTAAGCATCACCACGTCTAGACCTGTCAGCATCAAAGCTACATCACCTATCTACCTACCCCTTCCTTGTTCTGCACTGTTACACATTAATGCCTCCAGTTCTATTCTCATCCTAGGTTTGTGACTCTTTGCTGTGATGAGAAAACTGGTGCAAACATTTTTTTCCTCTACTCAGAGTGTATTTCTCTGAGCACCTGTCACAGCAAGGTGCCTGGAACTTCTGAGTTAATTCTTCAGTTTGATTACAGTCAATCTGCTATAAACAGTTAAGTTCCTTTGCTCATTTCTTATTCTATTTTTAGGCTTGCTTTTTCCTTCATCTTTTTTTTTTCTGTTTTTGGTTTTTCAAGACAGGGTTCTCTATGTAACCCTAGCTGTCCTGGAACCAGATCCATAAACCAGGCTGGCCTTGCACTCAGAGATCCTCCTGCCTCTGCTTTCTGAGTGTTGGGATTAAAGGTGTGCACCACCACTGCCCAGTTTAGGCTTCTTTTTTAATATTTTCTTTTTTTATTTAGTTTTGGTTATGGTAAGTAAAACAATGTGATTGGAGAATCAAAATTATGTGAGAATAATTGCACAGAGCATTTCCACTGAGAAACTCAGAGGAGTTAGGCTTCAAGATGGCTGCCACACACCGTGTTTTCACACCACCCTTTCCCATCTCTATCTAGGTCACTGGTTCTAACAAGGTTTCTTTTGACAGAGATAAACAAGACTTTATTTTTATTTCACTATGTTGCCCCAAAGCATTTTAAACATACTTAAGAACTTTCTATATAAAAACTTATCTCACAGACAGAGGACAGACTCTTAGAGACAGAAATGGGAGAGAAAATGCATATAGGCCTATTACATGTCCTGGAGATTTTCCACAGCACAGCCACAGCATAAGAAGCATTCAGAGACAGATTTTGACGAGCAAATTAATCATGCACTAAATTTAAAAATCATAGTCATCTAAAGTTTTGAATCTCCAGTTGCATGCCACAGTAAAGACAAACTTTTTTCACTAACTAAATGGTTTTTTTTATTAAGAAAACAAGCAGTAGGCATTATATACATCTATAACACAAGACAAAAGAAGCAATCACTATAACAGGATATACCAGAAGCACAAAAATGTACCTTAGAAGTAAAGCCAATGGTCTTCTGAAACCAAACTTAAACTGATATATATATATATATATCCATATGATTATATATATATTCATACACACACATATATATGTATATACATATATATCAATACCGTGGATTGAACCAGGAACTCTGTGCAGGCCAGGCAAGTACTGTACCATAGAGATACACCATCAGCCCTCTTTCTACTTTCTGTTTTGAGGCATGGTCTAATTAAGCTACCCAGGCCAGTCATGAACTCATTCTGCCCAAGCAGGTTTTGAACTTAGGATCCTCTGGTCCTAGCTTCTGGGTACCCATGCCACCAGGCTACAGTCACCTCTTACTTTAAATTGTCACAATAAATTACAGTCAAAGTATCCTTCGGATGTAATTTGAATTCTCCCCAGTAAACAAAAATACAATGGATTTGAGAGTCAAATGCAGCTATGGAAAAATATTAAAATAAAAAAAAATTCTTCACTGTATATGTATATGTACTAAATACTGTATCAACGGGCTTTGAACATCATTTTTCTCTTTGCAATTTCATGGGAGCTTATTTTATTATTATAATTACTTCAATTATCTCCATTTTGCAAGTGATGAGACTAAGGCTTTCTTTAAGTATCAAAGTCACAAATCAACACAACTCTAGGAAAATACAGAGTCAGAGTTGGGTACATCATTTACATGGGCCTGCCAACACTACCTTTAAAATATTATACATCCATAGTATTTGAAGTAAATAAAGTAACAAGAGGATGACAAAATTTATACATGCCTAATCCCCATTCCTGAGGCAGAGGCTTCAGTTACGGGTGATTTCTTCCCATGTTCCTTTGTGTTTCTTGTGGTCATGGACTTGTGTTAGGGAACATGTACTGATTTCATCTCATACAAGTCCAGCATAAGGCTCATGTATTTCTCACCCTTTTAGTTTTTTCCCAACAGTTACATGTTTTATTAACATGCAATCCGCATCTGACCCAGTGTGGCTAAATGGGCAGCGTTTCCTCTCCACCTGACTCAATCATCTTGACATTTCATCTTACATTATTACAGAACTCATTGTTATTGTTAGAACTTGATAGTTTCCTGTTTTTTTGTTTTGTTTTGTTTTGATTGGTTGGCTCATTTTCTCTGTCTCCATTTCTATGCCTCTAAATATTCTCCAACTGAATTATAAATTTCCCTGAAGACTTTTTTCACCATGAAATTGGGTCAGTTTACCAAGACCTACTATTCTCCTCTCTTGGAGGGAGCTTTCTCTTTTTTCCCTTTAGCCTTTATCTTTTTGTTTGTTTTATGTTTTTGAAACTACTCTCATTCTATTGCTGGCCTTGAACTCACAACAATGCCCCCAAGCCCAGCTCCCAAGTATGGAACACAAGCATGAGGTGGTATTGTAGAATATTTAATCACACTATATGAAAAATGCCTTCTGATCAGTTTGATAAGAAGCTGAATGGCCAATAGCTAGGGAAGAAAAATTAGGCAGAACTTTCCGGCAAAGAAATGAACTCAGAAGATTACTCCAGGTGCTCCAAGGAGACACTGAGAATGTTGGATGTACAGAATGGAGGGCAGATTAACCACAACAGGTTAATAAGCTCTTATAATCAGTCCTAAGAGATAGCTGGGAACAAGCCTAAGCTAAAGGCTATACTTTCATAATTAATAAAAAGTCATCTCTGTGTCATTATTTGTGCACTGGAGGTTCAAAGAAAACCCAACAAGAAAGATCTGCCACAAACTAGTATGCCTGGCCTGGAGCACACTGTCTGAAGCCTAGCTCAGGACCAGCACAGATGGGTACCAGACTTGCTACTTTCCTCCTTGTTCCTGTATTTTTAAAGAAGATACTCAAGAGATGAATCATAAAACCCATAGTTAAGATGATATAGTAAAACATGAATTGGAAGAATTTTGTGATCACTGGCAAGCTGGCCTTTTTTGGCTGGGAATTCACCACCTTTCATAATATCAGGTTGTTGCCTTGGGCTGTCCACATTCTCCAAAGGATTCTATTTTATGCCTGCTGTTGCTGGTTGTGGGACTTGTGGCCAGAAGCTGCTGCGGGGAATGAGCACATTTCTGTGTACTTTCCCTGCCTCCCTAGTCTCAGTCTCGTATACTGACGCCACCAGGCACCAAGCCCACCAGCTAAGCCTGCAGTCATTACCCTGGAAAGAGGAACTGACTAGCTGGGCAAGGTTCGGGAGAAATGTGTATTTCAGAGGGTGGGCATTCCTCATCTTTATGCAGATTTCCAACTAATCCTACCACTTTCACACTCATAATTTATCATGTCTCCTAAATTTTCAAATAGCATCTACACCAGTGGTTCTCAATCTTCCTAATTCTGAGACCTTTTAATACAGTTCCTTATATTGTGGGGACCCCCATCACCACAAAATTACTTTCATTGCTATTTCATAATTATAATTTTGCTGCTGTTATTAATCAAAATGTAAATGCCTATATTTTTTGATGGTATTAGGCGACAGCTGTGAAAGGGTCCTTTGTCTCCCAAAGGGGTCACAACATAAGAACCATTGCTCTATACCAAGCATCTTCTGAGATCCACTAGCAGGGACTAACAGATTTCTTCCTGGCATTTCTTTTACAATCATCTAAGCTGCAAACAGCTCTGTTGAGTCAATTATTCCTCCAACAGTCTCTTCTAAAAATCAGTCTGGATTTCTGGCTCACTGTTGTCTTTCTTTTGTTCTCACTGTCCTGGTGAGCTAAAACTCAAGTTTTGTGAATGCTAATGTGCTTGGAAAGCCTTTAACAAAAACAAACAAGATACTATGTTTTCAGTGAAAATTCTTGTGCTGAAGGACATCTGTCCCTGAAATGACAATGAGTTCATTCTGTGACATAAATTAACCCATGAGTTAAGCCAGTTTTTAAAAGAAAATAATTGAAAATAACTCATATTTCTGCAACTCTAAAGTCCCTTGGATTTGCAGCAAGTCACTTAACGTGATAAAAACGAAAGACAATTCTAACTTTTTCCAATGTAACGCAGGAAGCTTGACTACAAATTATTAAGACTATTTACCACTGCCATACAAATCTAAGCATTACGTGGTTCTACACTGTAGTTTGTGCTAATGCCAAAGGAGCCCCCCCACCCCGTTATATCTCCATATGAACACAAGCCTTTCTGAAATTATTCCATGCTGCTTTCTCGCAAATGCTGAGATGTGTTACAAACAACCAGCGGCTGTCCTCAGAGCAATTCTAATTCAACAGATTTTGCTTTTACAGGGTTGGGTATAAGCAGAGTAATTTGAACACTTCAGAAAAATCTGGTTAATAAAATATATAGTAACTTCTTGGGTAAACTGAATCAGATATGTGGTAGCCTCTTTTACAAAGTGTTTACCTGCTTTCCTCCCTCATTGCTGTGTAACTCTATATGTTCTCTATCAATGTTTTATGACTGAATGAGTTAATTCACTATAATACTGTGCTTTTGCCAAAACAACCACTGAACACAATTTGAATAGAAGGATTAAACGGATTACTGACCACACTAAAAAAAGTTACAATTCAGTACCTTCCCAGTAAAAACTCAGTGATGTTTGAATAGACACAAATAAGTTTTCAATTTCTATTTTAAACATAGGTTACCTTCTCTTGAGCTTTAAGGCCTATACAACACATAATCCTAATAACAATGGAGAGAATGTAGGCATCACTTATAGTAGCAGTACTTAATGCCCCCCCCTGCCAAAAAAGCAGGTTATTTATTTTGGGCATTCATGTGTTAATTAATATATCTAACTTAATCCACAAAAGAACCTTAAAACAGGTTATAATAGAGAGGAGACACTGTTGAGTCAGAAGCAAGGGAATAGCTGTGGGTTCCTCAAAGAATTAGGACCTTAATTACAAAACCCTGCAAAGCAACTCCATTCATCCTCAACTTACCTGAGGACTTGCTAGTTGAGAAGGCAAATGGACAACCAAACAGTGTATAAACATGAATACAGCATTGTCATAATGCAGCCATTATTGCAGGCTAGCATATGGCTGTTTCTGTCCCATGGAGAAAACTATGTGAAGTCCATGGGAACGGAAAAGAAATTCTAAGAAAATTATAATTCTTCATATAATATATACTGGATGTCAAAATGCTGCATTACATTCCACTTTATACAAAATTTTATTAGCTCATTATTTTATTGGTAGACTTGGAAGTTATTTTCAAATGTTATCTAATATTTAAAAGTAATATTAAATACCCCAATCCCTATCCAGGCTTTGCATGTCTATGTCTGAAAGAGAGTGGGAGAGGGAGACAGAGACAGCAACAGATGGTGAGAATCTGTGTATCTCAGAAGGGAAGAAGCAGCTTTGCATTTGGTCAGATCAACCTAGCACATGACTGAGTCCCCAACATTACTATAAGGAAATATACAGGGATGGCCTTGGCATGAAATAACATTTATTTTTAATGTAAAATATAATTTCTCTTTACTCCAAAAATGGCTTGCATCCTAGATACATGAGTCCCTGGAAGAACAACGTCTTTGGTAATGAAAAGTTCGGCTTTGGTTTCTGATGCTGTAATTGGCTAAAAGATCTGGTCATATCTAGAGGCTGATTATTCTGTCCTGTTAGATTTAATCAGCACAGAAATGGATTCATACCTCATTTCCTGAATCAGAAAGACAGATACACTGCTTGACTGAATGCTGTACCAAATGATTAATCATAATATGAAATAATGAGGAAGTCACAGCTTACATCGACTATCATTCAGTTTTCTCTTTTGTACTTTAATTTTCTTGTCTGTAGGTACCATACAGTATTGCTTCAAGGATTAGTGAGAACAGCATTTTGAGCACAGTATGGAAAGCCATACCACCTAATAAATGTCTCTGCTACTACTATTACTCAAACTCTCTCCCTGCCTACGCTACACACTGACATTTAGATAAAGGTAGAGAGAAGTTTTCTGTCGATTCTGGATTTTAGTTAGGACCAACCACTGTGCCCAACTCCATGAGCAAAAGAAGCATAAAAGGTGATACCTCGGACTGTCCAGGAGAGCAGTGTCCTCTGCAGCTGTGCTCACACTAAACAGAGAAGTAAATTCTTACCTAAAATAAAAGCTTTTGCAAACAGTGACAAACTAATGGTAACCTCTGCACATGTGGCCAAGAAGACAACATATAGGGTTCATGCTAACACATTTCACAAATTAATTAGTAAGTACACCTTTTACTTATAGTACTGTTATACTTAATTTACTTAATAAATATTATTCAGTAGCTACATAATGGTCAAGTGGGGATTTGATGCTAGGTCTAAAGTTAATGTTGTAACTCAGTCATGTAACACACTGACTCATTAGAACATAATGAATAAATATGTGATATTTTTCTATGTCTCCCTTGAAGGGTTTAGATACTTTTCCTTCTATATTATTTATTATGAACTAGATATAACAGATGAGTAAGAACTATACAATGGATAAATCTTCATTTTAAAGACAACTGAAGCTCTCATTGTATAATGGAAAGCTTTCTATACTCTATAAATCCTTCTACAATCATATTTAAAAACAGCACATGGACTTAACCACACACACACACACACACACAAACACACATCCTGTATACACCACAATCCTGTATCTTCTTTAACTTGTCTGTATCATGTTTCATATTTATAGAAAGTATATAAATGATTAACTAGCATAGCTCTAGACCAATAAATACTTTGTGGAAACATAAATGCTCTATCAACATATGTTGACTCAATAAAAGAGCAAATAAAATAGCTAGTATTTCAAATATTTTTCACAAATCTTTAGGAAAAATGTAGTAGTAGTTTCTAGTAAATGTGCTATTCTATACTTAAATCCAACCCATTAAAAAGATGTGTTGTGTAAAGACATTTGACTTCCAGTACTAAAGGGATACTTTCAATTTAAAAACTATAATCATCAAACATAATATTTATGAATATTTCAAAAATGATTACAGATTTGCCAATAAAGTTAAAAGCAAATTAAACAAAACTTACTTTATTCTATCATTTACAGATAAGCATGTTATAGAAATAAAATTAATTTTATTTCTACAGCTGTCTACTACTATAGTATGCTATGGCACCAGTGAAAACAGGAACAAATTCATAGGAATTTGAACAGAACAAATTTTTGCAAAGTACAAAGCTAATGCTCTCTTGGAATATGTATAATAACCTAGTTGTAAATCTGCCTTTACCAAAAAGGCTGGAATAAAATGACAGTAATTATGAAAATGTTTTAAATAGAATCCCAAAGGCATTATAAAAATTTCTGAACCATTAACCATAATGGCTACAGGCAGCATTAATATAGCAAATATAAAAACCACTGCAGAAATGATGGAGTACATTAAAATGTCACATCCATTGCAGTCAGCTCATATTTATCAGTAAATACTAATTTGCAATACTCTTCCCATATTCTTTTTAGTAGAATACTCAACTCAGAACTAATTGTGTCAAGCCAATCATGACAGCTGCTTGAGGATACTTTCCACTGTATTATATATGTGCTACATTTTAAATATTTAGAAACATCTAAACTGCCTTGATCCTTTCTTTATTTCTTCATAACTTCTTGCTGTTTTCTTCTGTTTTCTCTTTAAAATGACTAGATTGACCAAACCACTTCTGACGACCTGTTTTGATTATACTGTTCAGTCAGTTTTAATACACACTCAGTGTCTCTTCACAAACAGAAAGCAGCTTGAGATATCCAAATGGTATTTGGCTAGCCTCCTGCTATAACCTCTTGAGTTCACACTAACGTGCTTATGAAAGCAAAGAAAAAAGCTAAGAACTCAAACCAAAGGGAGAGAGATACTAGTTTATCTAGCCAAAATGGCTTCTTGCTGGTCATGGCTGCTCACTTCTATAATCGCAGAATTTGGGAAGTTTAAAGGAATAAGATCATTGTGGATTCAAGACTAGAGGGAGACACTACCTTAACAAAACAAACAACAAAAAACCCAATAACAAAAAAATCTTTACAAAGAACCACTAATGATAGTGTACATAGGGGGCTGGAGAGATGGCTCAGCAGTTAAGAGCACTGACTGTTCTTCCAGAGGACCTGAGTTCAATTCCCAACATTCACATGGCAGCTAGCAACTGTCTGTAATTCCAAGATCTGACACCTTTACACAGTTATACATACAGGCAAAACACCAATTCACATAAAATAAAAAAAAATAAATATTAAAAAAGAGAAAGTATACACAGAAAAGGGGAAGAAAAAATAATAAACTGTAATGGAAAGAAAAAATAGACTGAAATGTTCTTAGAGAAACAACAGACTATTGTTCCTACTACACATTTTTAAGAGGCTGGAAAGATTGCTCTAGCAGAGAACCTGAGTTCAAGTCCCAGATCCTATCACCTGTGACCCCAGCTCCATGGGATCTAATGCCTTCTTTTGGCCTCTTTACATACAAATAAAGACACCTTGTTTTTGAAGGTCCTTTCCTAAGACTAAAGGTGACTTTTTCAGTACCCAACATTTCTTTGTTCTTTCTTGAAATATGATTGGTGCCAATAAGATAAATGATGAGTTATAGCCATGTTGGCACATATTTGAGATTTATGAGTTTATTAGTAAAAAATTACTGACAAGGAGACAAAGAAACTCAAAATCCTGAAAGTGAATAAAAGCTTGGGGCACTCGAATTAGACATGGTCGGTTGAAAACCCACAGTTACTCGGCCCAAAAAGCTATGGCTTGACCTGTGTTAGCTGTACAATGGGTGGTCATTGCTCTGCATAGGCCTAGGTGACAGTCCAATTGTCCTTACATTTCCTCTGTCCTCAGCCTTCTACTGTCCCTGGAAATTAAAATTTGTCTAGAGTTATTCCAAAACAAAACTTCAAAATGAAAAAAAAAATCCATCTTTTGTTTTCTGCTTCCTTAACACACTCTCACTTGTGAAATTTTTTGTGCCGTCTACCATGCCACCTTCAAAATTGCTTTCTAAAGTGACTTCCAAATCCAAAGAAGTTGGGCTACTTAATGTGTCAATCACCCCCTCAAATGGCCTCCTTCCTGCATGAATAATGACTTAATGTCACTTCTTGTCTATTTGGGAGCATATGTGAACTGAAACCATGAGGCCAACCACTGAATAGTCCAAGCCTTGCAGAGAGGAAGAGGTGGAACGTGGACGCAGGAGTTCTCAATAATTGCTGACCCTCCGGCCTGCAGTGTACAGGCCCAGCAACCAAAGAGGCTAAGGCACCTAAACCTCGGAGGCCCTGTGATACAGCAGGTTCCTCTCCCCATGGACTGTGAGATAATGAAACGGGTTAGGAGCAAAGAATCAAGTGGCTTTTCCATGAATTTTGCCACTACAATGAAGTAGCCTGTATCTGAGAAGCAGTGTATACTATACCAATCCTGTTACATTGCATGCCTCAGATTCTCAAAGGTTCACTAATCTTGTATACAACAAATTTTATTGACTAAACTATAGATGACTGAAGTACTTTTGATAAAGATTTCTTAGAATTTGAATAAAACAGTTTATATTAGCAAAGTCACACATTAGGAGATAAAAGTGTACATGTGATTTTTTTTCTGACATCTTAAAAACGAATTTCTATCACATGAATAGAAATTGGCAAATTTACAATATACAAATTGTCAGAGTCAACACATATGTGGGTGTTTTGTACACATGTATTTCTATGCACCATGTGCATGCAGTGCCCACATAGGCCAGAGGTGAACTGGAGTTACAGTCAGTTGCTAGTAGGCATGTTCGAGCTAGGAATCAAGGTCAGATCTTACTCTTAACTACCAAGCTATCTCTCTAGGCCTATAACATTTTTCCTTCCTTTCTTAAAAAAAAAAAAAAGTTGGATTCTTAAAAAAGAAAGACAGTTTCACTATGTAGCTGAAGCTAGTCTTGAACTCACTATTTTTCTCCATAGCCTGCAGAGTGCTATAATTACAGGCATGTGCTATCATACATATTAGCATCAGACACTGAGGAAGATAAACTGTGATGGTTTCTGTCAGCTTAGTACAAGATTGAGTTGTCTGAGAAGAGGAAGGAAAAACCACTTCCATAAGCCTGGCCTGTGGGGCATTTTCCTGATTACCAGTTAATGTGGGAGAGTTCAGCCCATAGTGGATGATGTCATGACAGAGCATGCACTCTGCCATGTCCCAGCATAATAATAATAATAGACTGAACCTCTGAACTGTAAGCTATCCAATTAAACATTTTCCTTTAGAAGAGTTGCTGTGGCCATGATGTCTCTTCCTTCACAACAGTAGGAACCCTCAGTATGACACATGGCAAGTCATATGTCAGGCAGTTCTGAGAGGAAACCATTTCTAGTCACAATAAACACAGGCCTCTGAGAGTTGATAGTTCCATCCCCACTGCTTTAAAACAAATACCTTAGGAGACAACTTAAGAAAATTCATATTTCTCTCCCTAGCACAGAGGTCAAAGGCAATACTTGGAGATGGCTAGTAGCTGGAGTCTCTTCCACACCTGCGAAAGCTAACGCTAGTGCTGTGAAAATCTGTCTGGCCTTAGGATCTGGTCAAAGAATGAAGATCTGTCATCATGCCATAAACATGGGATAGAAGAGGAGTAGCAGAAAGCAAAAAAGTTCCTAATACTGTCAAAAACAAATGGAGCAACATGGGAATCTAAATTGTCTTAAGCTGGGAAACAAAACTAAAGATGGCGTGTGCAATTTCCAGTCTTCCAGGGACACTGAAGGTGGTTTCAATAGTCTTCGATGTGAGTTCAAAAGCAAAGGCTTAAGGAGACGGCTCAGCTAGCAATGTGCTTGCAATACAAGCAAGATGACCTGAGTTTGGATCCACAGAAGTGGGTATGAGGACACAGGTCTGTAACCCAGCACAAGCAGGCGGAGACAGGAAGATCTCAGGTGCTTGCTGGCTAGTCAGCCTAGCCAATCAGTGAGCTGAAGGCCCAGTAAAATATTTTATGCTCAACAATTTTAACTATATACATGTTATGGAAAAATAATAACTACAGGTAAAATAATGATGAGAGGCTGCTAGGAAGGTGGGGCTATTCTGCTCATCTTGCCTGTAGATTTGTAGTTAAGGATGGAGAATTATTAATTATCTGTCATGGTGGTTTGAATGAGAATGGCCCCACAGGCTCATCTATTTGAATGCTCAGGCATCGAGGAGTAGAATTACTTGTGAAGGATTAGGAGGTGTGGCCTCCGTTGGAGGAGGTGTGGCCTCCGTTGGAGGAGGTGTGGCCTCCGTTGGAGGAGGTGTGGCCTCCGTTGGAGGAGTAGCAGCACTGTGTGAGGGGAGGTGCAGAACCTGGGTGAAGTTTCAATATCCCAAGCCAGGCCTGGTGTCTTTCTCTTCCTGCTGTCTGAAGATACAGATGTAGAATTCTTAGCTACTTCTTCAGCAATGTTTCTGCCTGCTTGCTACCATGCTCTTCTGCCACCAAGACAATGGACTAACCTCTTAAAATTGTAAACCAGTCCCAATTAAATGCTTTCCTTTATAGCCAAAGGGTGGTAGTGCACACCTTTAATCCCAGTACATGGGAGGCAGAGGCAGGTGTCTGGTCTACAGTGCAAGTTCCAAGACAGCTAGGCTAACACAGGGAAATCCTGTCCAGAACTTGTACCTGCCACCACTGCCCAAAAAAATAAAAGTGTTGTTGTGGTCATGGTTTCTTTTCACAGCAATAAAACACTGACTAAGACATTTGTATCAGGTAACTTTCTCAAGGGATGTCCTCAACTATTTCTATTTTTATTTTGGCTTATGTGCATAAATGTTTTGGTGCATGTGTAGGCATACATGAGCCACTTGTATGCCTACTATCTGAGGAGGCTAGAAGAGGGTATTGATCCCCTGGAACTTGAGTTATAGATGATTGTGAGCTGTCATGTGGATGCTGGGAATCGAACCCAGGTCCTCTAGAAGAGCATGGGTTCTTAACCTCTGTGCCATTTCTCCAGCCCTCGTTCCAGTAATTTTTAATTATATTTACTGTATATATACCTGGATACTATATATTCCACAGGAAAATTTAAATCTATACTCAAACACTTCATATTGTATAGTTTGTGCAAAGAAAATTATATTTTCATATTTAATAACATGGTAGATAAATTTCTAGCAATATCATAACAATTCTTAAAAATTAAAGTTTTTTTTTTTAAATAGCCTTTCCAAAATTCATGCTTAAAAAAAAATATTTCAAAAGACCTTCCAAGTATCTGAAGAGCTGCTCCGGGAAGCATAGGTGATGACCAATGGATGGCCCAAAGCCTAACCCAGATAAATCTGCCTTTACTGTGGCTTTCCAGCTGACAGCAAGTTTATTCTATTGCCTGAAAAATAGAATATCTTTCTGCTTTCTCATCACCATGAAGTCATTTCACCTTGAACCCTCATGTTACGCAAGACATGTCTGTCTTTAAACTGCAGAGTCAACATGTTGACATGGAGGCTTTTTATCCTGATGTCTCAAGATGCTGATAGTTCAGTGTCAAGTAGCATCAAACGATTCCCTGCAGGGCCAGAGAAAGGCCCATGTCAGGGGCCAAGTTCACAGAACCCACATTTCTGCCCCTGTTATAAATTCTGCATGAGGGCTTTTAGAAAAAAAGCTTTTGATGACTTTATGACACTACTCAAAAAAAAAAAAATCTAAATGAAGACTTTGTATGAATGTAGAGTAGGGAGGCCAGCTTTCTAAGAAACAGGAAGAATTGACATGAGCTGTGGTCCTTGATGTTTGTATATATTTATCCATTCACAATTTTTTTTTCCTTCCCACAGAGCATTTCTAGTTTAAAAAGACCCATACCTCCAGACAGCATCTGAGAGCCTTGCCTTCTAAGGATGACATCGTGACTTCGCATGCTTCTGTGCTTGCCTTAAGGACTCAAGGCCATCATTCGTTCTTAGTACTTTGTATTTGGCAGATATTTTCCCCCCATGACTAGGACTTCTCTGCTCTGGTTAGCTCACTTCAGCTTCCACACTGGCCTCTCTTAAGTATAAGATGCTTAGGGCAGGAAACCTGGCCTGGCTGGAAGTTGGCAGGTATGGCTGGAGGGGAAAGGCACAAGTAGACAGGCCCCTAACCGGTGCTGAAAGGCTCGGGTACAGAGGGGAAGATGCTAGTGTCTGTTGACAGGCGTTTCTGGACCAACCACACAGCTCCATGTGACCCATGCTGCAGGGACAGGATAAGGAGTGAACTGCATGCTCTATACCAAGACAGAAATGACAGAACTGGCATGACCCAGAGGTTGACTAATGCTTTCAGACAAGATCCGATTTTAAAAACTACATCTAAGAAAACCATAACCACTGAATTTGGTGTGTGTGTGGGGGGGCATTATCCCATCATATAAAGAAAAGATCAAAATCAAACACTGAATTTAAAAACATGCATTTGAAGTAGAACTTTTTTCAGGATTTGGACAATGAGATTAAGCATAAATATTGACATCAATTACTTTTGATTTCCATCACAGGCTTTTTCTAACTTACCTGAATCTTAAATTCTCTTCCAGAAACCATAGACCTCACCAGACATTATGAACAAAGGACCCTGCATAAGAGAAACTGCATGGTACAAGCTGTAATGACAGATGCATGGGAATGCCCAAAATATATTTGCTTTGTTCTCTGACAAAAATCTTTATTTTCTAACATTTATTATTTATTGTGTGTGTCTGTGTGTGGGGGTATATCTCTGTGTCTTTGTATATGTGTATGTATCTATATATATACGGGTGTATGTGTGTATATGTCTGTGTGTATGTATGTGTGTGTATATATGTTATGTGTATGTCTACGTATGTGTGACTGTGTGTCTGTGTATGTGTCTATGTGTGTGTCTGTGTGTCAGTGTGCATGTGTATGTGTCTATGTGTGTGTCTGTGTGTCAGTGTGCATGTCTCTGTGTGTGTGCATACATGTGATGTGAACACAGAGTGAACATATGGTGATTACAGAACTATCTGCAGGAGTTCCTTCTCTCCTTCCTCTACGTGGATTCTAGGAACTTTGGGAAAAGTGTTTTGACCTGCCCAGCCATCTTGCTGGCTTTATAGTCATATAAATTATAAAGCTCTAAGCATACAATGTAGAGTTATTAAATTAAGCTTATTAACATATCCATCACCTCATCTGCTTATGTTTAGTTGGTAGAATATTTTCAATGTGTTTCTGAAGTATTTGACACGTTTTCACCAAGGTGTGCAGTAAATATTTATCTATTCCTTCATTTGGTCATTTAGTATCTAGCATTGGTGTGTATGTGCACGCATTTGTATGCCATGGCACTCACACGAAGGTCAGAAGACAACTCTCAGAAATTGGTTCTCATGCACAATGTGGGCTCCAGGAATGGATGGAACTCAGGTCATATGCACATTGTTCGGAGCTCAGCAAGTAGCAGTTAAACCCCCACATCCCCAGCACCCGAGCAGGCTCCAGACCACTCAGAGCCCAGCCTGAAAGAAAGGCACCACAACCACCCACCGGCTGGAGAAAGGCGCCCTGGTGGAAGACATTGGCCTCTCCAGCCATCTCCCTTCTCAGTGCAGATCATCCATAGGAGTTTGGAATCCATAAAAATTTCTGTTAACTATATCTCGTTTCATACTGAGAAACTGACAGCACCTCAAATCTACACGCAGAAATGATCCTGGTGTTTGCTCCCACATCTCAGCACCTGGATGGAAACAGTAATTCTGGAGGCCTGCCCAGAACTCTCACTCCTGTCTGATCTGATGACTGATGGGGCCACTCTTGCTTACTCTTCGGCTACTGTGCATTTTCTCTTATCATTGCTTTGAATCATTTCACTCAGCATAAAAAAATCATTTTGTTTCCCTCTCTCAGCACAAATCATACAAAACCTACGCCGTGAGGCATTGAGTGTTCCATTATAATGGAGTCCTATTGCACACAGGAGAAAGTCTATCCTTGACTCATAATTAGAAACTTAAACAGAAAACAAGGGAGAGTGTGTGAGTTTTGAATAAACAATGACTCCTAATTTTAACAATTGTGATTCAAATTTCACCTTTGTAATACAATGAGAGAATGCACATCTAAGAATCAGCCGGAAGGAATCTACTCAGTTATTTTAGTTTATTCCTGTTGTCATATTTTAATTACTAGTTGACAAAACATATTAGCACATCTTATCAGCCCAGCCGTGTCGCACAACAGTCATGGGTGGTAGCACTAACAGGAGATCATCACCCAGCATCCTTTATTCTAGAATTTCCTGATGTAATCCAACAAACTGGAAAGGCAAATTCACTTTAAATGCTAAAGACACACTGCAGCAAGGTGAACTAGGGAGGAGAACAGACACACACAAAAGTGGATGACAAAACACATGAAGAGCCTCCTGCAGCTGTTTACATCTGTAATCTCAACACGCAGGAGGCTGCGGCCAGCTAGGCCGACAGAGTGAACAACAGCTGCCGTGAAGGCTCCTGGAGATTGAGCCTCTGTCTCAATAAAATTATATATATTTTATAAATAATAAACGGAAAGGGTGAGAAAACTTACACAGAATTGCACAGCTCTAACAGTTCTAAGGATACTTTCGCCTTCTTTTATTTCCTTATTTGGAAAAAAAAATCTTTTAAATCAGCAGCTGGAGAATCTTTAATCAATAAAGAAACTGAAGGACAATTTAAAAAATTATATTCTGTAAAATGCCAAATCAATAAGTGAGAGATGATCTCTGTGTTGATTAGAAAGTTAAGACTAATTGCCAAGGTCACTTTCAAATGTTTTCATTTGAAAACTAATTTATGGAATAAAATATAAAAGAAAAGATCAACGGTACTAGAGATAATCATGCCACTCTTAGTCTAAGGATTTAAGCTTATTCTATTTTATAAAAACATTTTTGCCAAAATAATTCATTCAGGACTAGGCATTCCACTAATACAGAATACTCCTGGACTGTAACTACAATTGAAGCTAGAACATGAACTTCTTTAAGACACAGGCATACAAATACTCATATATCTTAAGTCAATGTATTTAGATTAAATATATTTCAGAGTCTATTTTCCACTACACATTCAAATCCAAAAGGCAAAATGTATTCCTAGAACAATTAATAGAACCAAATCTTCCTTAGTAATTCTTGAAATAGAAATTTATGGATGAAGTATCGATAAAGTTTTTTTTTACATAATTTTGTGTTCATATAAAAAGAAAAATAAATAAGCTGTAACTACCATCGAGTTATCTATAAATTCTTTTTTATGCATTATGTAACAGATTATGATGGATTACATTTCTGCCAGTGTTTTTCAGAGATGATTCATATATATGGTAGGTTCAGAAGTTTTTTTTTAAAAAAAAAATTATGAGCTCTTTTTAATGCTTTTTTTTCATTTTTAATTTATGAGAATTGGTGTTTTGCTTGCATGTATAACTGTGTAAGGGTGTCAGATCTTGGAATTATAGACAGTTGTTAGCTGCTATGTGGATGCTGAGAATCGAACTCAGGTCCTCTGGAAGAACAGTCAGTGCTCTTAACTGCTGAGCCATCTCTCCAGCCACCAGAAGTGTTTTTTTAACCAGTTCTAATATTTATTTTTAATTGTATGTTTTGTGTGTGTGTGTGTGTGTGTGTGTGTGTGTAAGAGAGACAGAGACAGAGAGTTAGTTTGTGAGTATGTTAGTGTAAGTGAATATGGAGGCCAAAACAGGGTCATCATACATCTTGGAGGTGTATGTATTCCGAGGTTGAGTTACAGGAGGCTGAAAGCAGCCCTATTTAGGTGCCAGAAACCAAACTCTGGTCCTCTTCAAGAGCAGTAAGTGCTCTTGACTACCGATCTATCTCTTCAGCTCTGGTTTTAAAAACAAACTTTTTTTTTAAGGACTATTCATGTTTTCATACCAAATAGCATATATCTTTAGTTTATAGCATCTCACATACATTACAACACCAACTTAAAGACACAAAACTGGCATGAAGTGGCAGGACTGTGAGGTTCTAACTGCTGAGCTACCAAGAGGAAGGAAGAGAGAAGGAAGGTGCTGGGGTGGTGATGGAAATCATAATTGTTCTACTGTATTAAGGTGAAGATGTTACTAGTTTGACTTGAGATCACCGTGCCTTCCATATTTGTTCCAGCTTTACAGCTGTATAACTGTACAGAAGGGACAAGCATAGACTGTATGGAAAGGACAAGTGCGTGTTTTGTGTATATTATAATGGTAATGCCAAGGTCTATACATTTCCCAGTGATAACTAGCACTGCTCAAACTTGCCTTCAAAGCAGTGTTTGCCCTTTCATCTGACGCCCTAGAGGGCCCAAGCCCACTGTCAAGATTAGGCAAATGTGGTGCAGGTCAGTCGTCTGGTCAGAACCACAGGCTATGAGCCTAGACATAGAGTAAGGTCATATTAAACAGGAAAGTGAATTTGAGCTGTGATGTTAAAGCTTAAAAGAAAGACAAACCTGACTATTTGTTTTCTTCTTTTAAATCTTTAAAAATTATTCATTTGCATTTATGTGTATGTGTGTGCCCACATGAGTTTGTGTGGACCACATGTGTGCCTTATGCCTGGTGGCCACATAAGTCAAAGGGCATTAGATCCCCTAGAACTGAAGTTACTGTTAGTTGTGAGTCACCTGACATAGGTGTTCTTAACCAAACCTGGGTCTAGGCTAGAACAGTAAGAACTATTAACCCCTGAGCCACCTCATTGTCAGGCCCTCCATCTTGACATTTAAAAAGAGGTGACAGAGGGAGACCGCTACAGAAAATCACAATCAACCAAAATACAGAATTATGAAGTCCAATCCCAACTGATAAATCTACAACACAACTCCTTTACTTAAGATTTGGGGACCATTGTGGAAGAGAGGGTGAAGAGACTGTTAGAGCCAGAGGACCAGGGAGTTGGCTGTGAGACAGTGTCATCTGGAAATGTCAAAAGATATACCCATGTAAAGTCTCACCAACATGGACGCCTAAACATGAGCTGAACAAAGGTAACACCAATTAGCAATGACATACTCTAATGTGAACAGGGAAAGTTCACTCGGCTTCAAATCTAGACAAAGAACTACAGGCAACTAAGGAACAGTGAGAACTGGAGAAGCAGTCTCCCCAAAGAAGAGTACACAAATTGGTTATCCAATACCAAATGGTCTTCCCTGAAAGCATAAAGGAACATGCAGACTGAATGGTTCATATTTATGTATTCAGGAACACACACACACACACACACACACATACATCATTAACGAAAACAGAATCTATAAATTCAAAAAAGATCAAGTCATGGTATATAGGAGGGTTTACAAGAGGGAAGGAGGAAGTGATGTAACTGTACTATAATCTCAAAAAACATTTAAAAGAAGTGGGAGAAAGTGGGAAAGAGACACAGTCAAAGGTGCTCAGACAATGGTAGGTCTCCAGTGAAAGTGGAGATGATTCCTTCTGGCCGTCAGCTGAGGAAGAAATGAATTCTTGCCAGCTAAAAGTGCCAAGTCTCTTGGCCACTTGCGGTTAGCCACTGATGTCAAAAGCAGGCTATAAGTGGAATGATGTTCCCACAGGAGGAAATTTAAAATAAAATATCCCAAGATCAACTCCTCTCAGAACCTGACTAAGAGACGCAGAACCAGAGCTAAAGAGAGCTGGAAGGCTTGACTCATTCTCATCATAATAGTTCTTTTTCTTTATACATTTCTTAGACGATCAAAGCCACCCTGAGGGCTAAAACTGTGTGATGACAAATACCGCCATTAGTCTATATGTAAAGAGAGATCCACCCTGGCTTACATACCTTGTCTGAAATGCTAGATCTGATTTTAGAGTTTTTGACTGTTGGAATATTTGCATAGACTTGAGCATCCAAACTAAAAATCTGAAGTCAGAAATGCTCCAAAAACCTTCTGAACATCAAATGATTTTAATTTTAAAACACTTTCAGTCCAATGTTTTCAGACTGAGGTGTTCAACCTGTACTTGGGGAGATGCAGCAGCAAAGTGATCCTGAAGGAGTCTATTCAAAAAGGACTGCATCCGGCTCACATGGCAAGTAATGCTTCTGACCAAAACTGGAACAGAGATTTCTTGTCCCTAAGTTCCAAATTTTATAGTCGATTTAAAATCTGTTGCCAAATGCTCACTTCAAGTTTTTATAAGGTTAGGAGAAAAGTAAAATCAATTTGTATGGAAAATGTCAGAGTTGTATGGAATTTGCAAGCCGCTAGCAGAGTGGAGATCTAGGTAAACTTGTTTCCAGAGCATTTAAAAAAAAATAGTAGAACTGGTGTTCTTACTTCACGGCACTCTGTACTTCCGATAGTGTGAATGGGAGAAAGAAACTGAGGGAGATGGTACCCATGACGCAGAGTAGAGAAAACATGCGCTGTGGAAAGGCAGACGAGAGGGCAGGACGGGGGAAGCACATAGTGAATGGCTGTGGAGAAAAGCACAACTGAGAACTGATGTGTAGAGAACAGAAATGGCAAGCACCAGAAAGGAGGCTTTGAGGGTGGGGTGACCAACAGTCCAGAGGTAATGTTTGCCTAAACTTTCTTTCTAGAAAGGGATGTTGATGTCTGGGGAAAGGTTCTGGGCTAAAATGCAGAAGTCAGGTACAGTAGCCACAGAAGAGCAATTAGGATCATGGAATCAATGAAATCAGAGGGATTCTGCCAGGGAAGAAAAAGATAGTAAATATATATATATTTAATTATAAATAAAAATTAATTATACGTTGTGAATTAATTATATAAAATTAATTGAGAAGAGCAGATTTGGAGTGCCAGCGATGGAGTAAGAACAATAAGGCTAGGAATGGAGAGAATGTGGAGGGGAAGAAAGGTCCGAGAGTCAGCAGGCTAAACAGGCTGGCCCAGGGACTCAGGTCGGCCGCTCTCACACACAGACTTCTTCCCAGGTCCCAGGAATGTGCTCAGTTACACTAGTGTCATTACAAAAATGTTTTAGGTGCACCAAGTCAGGACCCCTGTCTCCAGTCTGCTCTCTTTCCATCACTGCTATGAGGAGGCCTTTTTCCAGGATTACATAAGGAAACTCTCAGTTGAGGATATAGTAACTTCGAATGTGGAGGATAATTCTGTATGGTGTCTAGTCACCAGGAGTATACAGTTAAGTGACTGACAGGACACTGATAAGGGAATGCTGCCAAGGATATGTGACTGGGACAGCACCCACTTGGCTGTGCTTGTTGAAAGCACAGGGGAACTGAGAGATAAACAAGGTATGAAACAGAATCATAAACTCCATGTAGAAAACCCCTATCACCAAGCACAAAACGATATAAACAGTAGATTTGTCCCCTGTGGTTGGTCAGAACCAAAGTTTTCCTGTCAGCTTAAGTTAAAAGTCACACCAAAAAAGAAAATAAAACTTTTTTCTGTTAGCAATAATTTAAAAACAAAAGAAACTAGAATCTGCAGCCATTCCCATTTGTGGAATAGAAACCTGTCCAAATACTACAAACAGGTTTTTATGAGACTGTGGATATGTTAGAAATCTCTACTGTTGATACTGAAGCACATTACAACAATGTGAGGAAAGTGTGGATCTTTAGAGACCACATCCTGGGAACAGCTTAGGCTTTGCTCTGGGATGCTGTGTACTCTTTGCACTCCAGAAGTCCTGGGTGCAGGGAAGTCTGGAACCACAAAAACCAACACAGAGACAAACAAAAGAACACCACACAGTCAACTAAAAATAGAAAAGAAAACCACAGACTGGGAGGAGATCTCTGAAAGTTACAAATGATGAGTATTTTAGATGCAACTAAAATCAACAGACAAATGGCTAAAGTCGTGACAAAGCAGATATCTTGTAATCTGCAAAAGCAAAGAGCAAGTTCAACCTCATTGCAAACCAGGGAAATGGGTATAAGAACCTGGGCTCCTTTTCATATCCAGCATATTGGCCAAACAAAATACAATATGCAAATTACTATGGGGATAATGAAAAACCTAGAAGAACTCTCACGGGCAATGTCAGCAAAGATCAGTTGGCACAAACATCTTGGAAACACTTTGGTAATCCCAGTCAAATTAAAAATGCACAGATTTGTAAGTACCTACACCTTTACTAGGTAAAATTCCCTGTGTGCTGCCTGTAAAACTAACACCAAATGAGAAAAACAGCAAAAATACTTGACATGAAAGTACATGTGTGTTGGCGTATGTATGCATGTGTGTGTGTACAGTCAAGTGGAGGCAAGTGTCTCCCTCAATCATCTGCCTGACTTTTTAGGGCAGGGTCTCTCACTGAACCTGGAACTCACCCATTTGGCTAGTTTGACTGGTCAGTGATCCTGACAGGCCCCAGAGACCCCCCTCCACCTCCTTCCCAGGTGCTGTATGAGTACTGTAGAACTCACCTAGAACTTACTAGGGCTCCAAAAGTTGGGCCTCGGGTCCTCACATTTGTGCCTTAAGCACTTCACTAACTAATCCATCTCCCCAAACTTAGAAACTTAACTTTGAGTAAAAGAAATATTTCTATAAGAACATAGTGGGGGGGGGCAGGAAGAGCTGGAAAGATGGCTTAACAGTTAAGAGCACTGGCTGCTCTTCTGGAGGTCCTGAATTCAATTCCCAGCTCCCAACCATCTCTGGCAGAATCTGATGCCCTCTTCTGGTATAAAGTTGTGCATACAGATAGAACACTCACATATGTAAAACAAGTAAATCTGGAGAGAGAGAGAGAGAGAGAGAGAGAGAACATAGCAAGTATATCTTTATTCCAATTAAGGTGAGACCAGGTTCAACTAAGCAACAATGTTTAAATGTGTGTATCTGTAGAGAAACTACTATTATATGATTTCATAAAGTCTATGATGCTGCTTAACCGGGAAACTCAAGCATGAACTCTGTTTTGGGTGTGACTTCCAGAGGCTCTGTTACTGCTCTGCTTCTTATGCAGACTGGATACGCAAACATTTGCTCTATTATTGTTTTTAATTTTTTGATGGTATGTTTTATATATTCTTTTGTATATATACTGTATCACAAAATAAAAATGTTAAAGGGATTAGAGAAAAGCAATCAAATATACTAATCTTTATTACATTGAATCTAAAAAGTGATACGGGTACCTCCGTGTTCAAAGTTACAGACATGGTCCACAACTGCTAATAAGCTTGCGTGTTAGGTTCTTAACAATGGAGCTGTAAGTCATGCTCGAGGAAATTTCAAGACTTTGCATCCCACTTTTGTGCGGTACTGGGATCCTGCCTTTATAAATGAAGCTTTAAGTGGCCAGGTCATCAAAGATTCTAATATAGCTTTGACTATCTCCGAGGTATCTCTTTCAGACAGGAGATCCAAATCCCCGGAAGCTGCCAGGAGTCAGCCACAGAACTATAAAACTCGGGGTCAAGTAGCAGGTGCACAGTAAGATAAAAGCATAATTAGGAATGCAATGCCACACACAGTATTAGCAGCCTTGTTCTGTAGTAGAAAACCCTGGGCAGGTCACATTTGGTACATTAAGGATGTAAAAACAAGTTGTGAAACTACATGTCCACCTAGAGACCTCACAGTAACTTTCTCTTTTTTCCATTTGATGTGGTGGGCATATGAGGACTGTACCCTTCCTAAACATTTTTAGATATTTTTAAATTTACATAATGAAAAAATGCACATAATGAACACTGTGCTCTTTCCCTTTTAAAAAATCCTTCCCTTGCAATCTGCCCAGATGATTTATTTTCTAAAATGTACAATATTGCTTCTCTAAATGACTCCTCATTAGCTGCAGGATAAAGACACAGACTCCTTGCCATAGAACAAAAGCTCTGACTCAGGGTTATTCCTCCTTCCAACTATCCCTCCTCCCCAGCGCCCCAGAACCATTGCTTCTTCTGAGCCAATCAGAAGCGCTGGAGGAGCTGTGGGCCATGCTGTCTTCTCACTCTCAGGCACAGCGGCCACTCTTTTCTCGCCTGGCTCACTTCTCAATTTCTCAGCGGTTACCTGAGCCCTTGACGTCACAACATCCTCCTAACAGCTTTCCTGTTCTATACAGCCGCAGCAGCCACACCCAACCATAACACAGCATGTTCTGCACCCGGAACAAGTGTCCTGTGGGGGTCTCTGGCTGCCTGGCACAGACCTCTCTGACCTCAGTCCTGACAAGTTCACCCTGGCATTGCTGTCGTAACCTCCTGGGGTTTCCTCCTCCCAGTTTCCCATTTGTTCTCCTTCTCGAACTACAAGGTTGATGCCCCTGCCCGTGCCGTTCCCAGAACTCTCTTGCTATCTTCCTGCTCTCCCACTACCTCTCATTATCTCCCCTGCACGGCTCCACGCTATCTTTCCCTCTCCCACAGACAGCCCTGGCAATGTTCAGTCTGCGGACCACGTCCGCTCTGTTTCTTTTCTCTCTGCTCTGGATATTTTCTTTCCTTGACTTAGTAAGAACCTGAGCCATACCAGGAAGTGCTCTTGTCTGCATCTCTACTGCCCCTCCCATATACAATCGCTATGTTAACGGTCTTGACAAGAGTTCCACAGACCTCGGATGAGAAACACTACTATGTAGTTTGTATAAGTCAGTTTGGATCCTCAGGGTTTTAGAGTATGATGTGCATGGCATTGAGGAATCTAAGGGCTCAAGGCAAGAAGAATGTCCAATATCATTGACTGACGACAGAAAAGTTCTGTGCCCATGTGGCCAAATATTGTTGTCACTGCTCACAGAGCGTTTATTTTAATAATGATGTACTTTAATTTATAGATGTACACCACCAAGTGTACAGATACAGGGACTATAATATAAAATCTCAGCTAGGCATGGTGCTGTAGGCCTGTAGTCTCGCCTACCTGGAAAGCTGAGGTGTGACAATTAACTGAGCTCAGGTTTTAGAGACTTGTGTAGGCCATAGCCAAAATTCTTTCTCAAAAAGGGAGTAGTTCAAGGTGTAGCATTTGCCTAGCATTTGTGAGGCTCAGGACTGGATCCCTAAAATTAAATAAATTAAGTAAAGTGCTAACCAATTGATAGTGCTATCTTCTCCAGGAGGTGTTGGTGGCAAACATTTCCAGCACTCAGGAGGCAAAGGCAAGTGGATCTCCATGAGTTTGAGGCCAGCCTGGTTTACAGAGTTAGGGAGAAACCTGGTGCCAGGGCAATTCCCAGGAATTCACAAGGATAACCCCAGGTAGCCGCCAAGCAATAGTGTGTGTGTGGGGGGGGGCCCTGAACTGGCTTTCCTTTGTAATCAAATTGATGACCATCCTAACTGTCATCATAGAACCTTCCTCCAGCAACTGATGGAAGCAGATGCAGAGATCCACAGCTAAGCACTAGGATGAGCTCCAGTCAAAGAGAGGGAGGACCATATGAGCAAAGGGGTCAAGATCATAATGAGAAAACCCTCAGAAACAGCTGACCCCAGCTACTGGGAGCTCACTGACTCTGGAATGACAGCTGGGGAACCTGCATGGGAGGGAACTAGACCCTCTGAATGTGGATGACAGGTGTGTGGCTTGGGTAGTTTGTGGGGCCTCTGGCAATAGGACCAGGATTTACTTCTTGTGCATGAACTGGCTTTTTGGAGCCCATTCCCTATAGAGGGATGCCTTGCTCAGCCTTGATACGGGGGGAGGGGAGAGCGCTTGGCTCTGCTTTTAATATGCCAGACTTCGCTGACTCCCCGTGGGGGGCCTTATCCTCTCTGAGGAGTGGATGGGAGAGTGGAGCGGTGGGAAGCTGGGGTCGAAGAGGGGAGGAAAGGGCTCAAGGCAGAACTGTAGTGGGTATATAAAATTTTAAAAAACTTCCAAATAAATTTTTTTTTAAAAAAATCACATCTCCATGTTCACAAATAAAGCTTTGCTGGGAACAATAATTACGCTCCAGATTTATCACTGTCCTTGGGGATGCTTCTGTGCAACAGAGATAAAACAGTCTAAAGGCCACTCAGATCACTATGAACCAGAGACACCCCTAGAACTTGACATAGTCTGAGGGATTTCAATGACTTTTTAAATATTTGTGTGTGTGTGTGTGTGTGTGTGTGTGTGTGTGTGTGAGAGAGAGAGAGAGAGAGAGAGAGAGAGAGAGAGAGAGAGAGAGAGAGTGTCTGTGTTTAAGCCACATGTATGCAGGTGTCCAGGAAGGCCAGGAGAGGGTGCTAGATTCCCTGAAGCCGGTGTTTCAGGAGGTTGTGAGTCACCAGACATGGGTGACTGAAACCAAACTAAGGTCTTCTAGAAGAGAAGCAAATGGTTTTTTGCTTGTTTGTTGTTTTGGTTTTGGTAGTGGTGGTGGGTTTTGTTTTTTCCAGGCAAAGGATTTTCCAGTGTAACCGCCCTGGCTGTCCTGAAACCTATTTTGTTGACCAGGATGGTCTTGACCTCACAGAGATCCATCTGCCTCCTGAGTGCTGGGATTAAAGGTGTGAGTACCACTGAGCTTAGAGTGTTCTTAACAGTCAAACTTCCAGCTCCCTACTGTAACTTATAATTATTATTATTATTATTGATACTTATTCTATGTATCAAAAAGAAAGAATGTAGATAGCCTTCAAGCCGGATGCTTTGAAGGCAGGCACAGTGAAGCATGGATAGGACAGTAGAACACTATTTTGTAGTGACATGACAACTGAGAGAATCTTATGAAGAAGGTCTTCTGAATTATGAATATCCACATGAGCCAGTGAGTGGCCTCACATAGCAATTGGCACTATATGTGCAAAAAGATGTTCAATAGCGGAATGAACAATACAGAACAACATGGCAATATTGACAAGATCAGCATTGATACCTCTGGAGTCTCATCAAGCAAACTGCTGTCTGGAACAAATTTTTTGTATCAGTACGTCAGCATTATAATTTTAAATATCTTGGTGGTATCACAACTACTGGTGCTTTGAATTTAGCATCTAAAATAGGGGCAAACTGTTTACCTTTTTCTCTAGTACTCAAAGTACCTGCATAAAATTTGTGATATGTATCTCTTGAACTGGAAAACCTAAAATATTCCAACCTTGCCCTTCACAGAAAGTGTTAACCTACCCTTGATATATAATAAAGGATGAATAAATGTTAGAGAATTCCTTTGAATAGGTAAACTATTGCAGACATAATTGGTTTAAATTTTTTAGATTATTTCTAAAATCTACTTTGAGTTTCTGGAGAGATGGCTTAAGAGTACTTACTATTCTTGCAGAAGAAATGGGTTCAGTACCCAGCATCCACATGGCAGCTGGTGACCACCTGTAAGTATAGCTCAGGGGAGCCAAAGCCCTATTTTGACATCTGTGAACACCAGACACACATGTGGTATACACTTAATGAACACAGGCAAGACACTCATACACATAAAATACTTTCTTACAAGAATTTTAAGCATCTGCTTTACAATGATCAGTACAATTACTATCACGGAGTTAGATTATATAATGATCAAAATATATTAGCATGGAGGGTAAAGGGTCAAAGACAGACCCTCAGAGAGGGCCTCTCAACAGGAGAGCAAATGTCAGTTCCTGACACTGTGGCAAGAGGAGGTCTGCTGTCTAGCACTTCTTCTCTTCCCTCCAATATAAAACTGCAACTTTCTCAACAAAGAGGAAAACATCAGCATGGCGCTAAAACCAGAGAGATTACACAAGAGGGCAAAGCACTGGCGGGACAGTGATCTTTGACTTTGCACATCAAAATAGTTAAAGGTTCAAGAACCCTGTCAACCCTGAAGAAGAGGAAGAGTAACAGGAGTATGATAGGAATTGTACTTCTTTAACGAAGATACTTTCCACTTTTGTGACTGACTAGGGTTTACTTTAAAATGCAAAGGAAATAAAGGTGGAAGATAATGAAAAACAGGATAAATAATGAGATTGCCATAATGAAGCCCATTGCTTTGTATGGGGATTTAAATAATTAAAAGCATGATGAATCATTATGAACTGTCCTATAGACTGCACCAGAGAATTCTGGGAGTTCAAGCCATTCAGTCAGCCTGAGAAGAGAGTTTAAATCCAACCACCTCTGATGTGACACACTGTTGACATACTGTGCTGTGTATCATGAAGGTGAGGAACACAGAAGCTACCTAGAACTGGAACAAATCTCAAAGATTTCAGTGCTCATGTGTCTGTCTTTACAAGAATACTGCTAAGTGTTTACAATTAACTTTTTAAAGAATTATGACATTCAAACCTAAATCTCCTCACTTCATGTAAACTCTGCAATTCAAATAGGTATACAAAGCAATATAGGAAATTAAGTAATTTTACTAGGGATAAAGGCTCATTATATATCTTCCTCTCCTTGTCAGTAGAGAAGACATAATAGAATGACTTGTGTTTGCTTTAGTTTCTTGCTGGTCACCTCCATTCAGGACTGAACGTGGAAGATCTGATGCACAGAACTCATCTTTGGTCAGATCATCTCTAAAACGCTTTCCTGGAACCTACCAGAAGGCTCTAAAGATACATATACCTGGTTCATATTTTCCCCACTACTTTAGGCCTGTATTTGCAGCTTCTTCTGTGCCTTAAATTGGCTAATTATTCTGAGTATTAGCCCATATCTCATTTACCATGAAAACCAAATAATCACAGGAATTTGCATGTCTCTGCATCACAAAACAGGAAGCTTTGAATTTGGTGGTCACTCTATATTTTTGGGGTAATGGTCCAAAAAAAATGTAATAAATATTATAGACCAAATCACAAGGGGAAAGGATTTTGTGTAAGATTTTAAGTGTTTCATAACATTTTGAAGCCAGTCTATAAACTAATTGACTCTCGGGTTCTGGAGTGGTATGCTCAACAGAAAACATGGCAGTCCTCCTTATCAATGATTTCTCTCTCCAGGGGCCATGATAGGCTGAAAAATTAAATGAAAATAGAAATAGGTAGGTCATGTTTTAAGTTGTCTAGTATGGTGGGATCTCACACTACCCCAGTATTGGTGGCACATGAATAATCATTTTACCCAGTATTTCTGTACCACGTTAGTTCCTTGTACATGCTTCCTACTTTGACAGTCACTCGATAGCCAGCCCTCTTGGTTAGAAGCTCAATTGCTGACTAGTGCTTGTGTTCAGATAACCTCCAAATACTAGTTTACTACTGTTACAATTTGAATGTCGCTCACGGTGACGGTTAGCTTGACACTTTCTAGAGAAACCTAAGAGTATCTATAAGGGACTGTCAATATCAAATTGACCTGTGAGCATGTCTGAGGGGGATTGTCTTGATTATATTAATGGATCTGGGTCCTGAACTGCATAAGGGGAGAGAAAGTGAGCTCTGCAGGAAGCAGTACGTGGATGTTCTTCATTTTCTTCCTGCTCTAGACTATGATGGGACCAGCTGCTTCAAGTTCCTCCCTGACTTCTCTACAAAAATGGACTGTATAACCTGACCGAAAATAACCCTCCTAAGTTGGTTTTTATTGGTGTATTTTTATCACAACCACAGAAATAATTGTAGGACACTCATCTCTCTTCATCTTATCATGTAGGCCCTATGTTATCATCCCATATCACCATCATAAAATGAATAAGCATGGAACCATACAATAAGGTAGCTGAGAAGCGGTACTCTTATTACAACATGCCATTATCTTTGTTTTAATCACTGACATAGCTACCAATTTTATTATTGTTAATCTTACTGTGCCTAATTTATTAAATAATTAAATGTATAAATGTATCTATAGGAAACACTAAGCATAGTACAGAGAGATTACTGGGGTGTTTAGAATGTATCTCCCACAGAGAAGGAGGGACTCCTATCTAAGAAATGCTTTTCTTCTCACTGAAAACAAGATAGTTATCAATGCCACTTTACAATGAGAGTCATTTCTGTTTTCCTTGACTTCTCAAAGCTGCTAACTCAAGGAAGGTGACTGACTTCTCTTCACAGCCTTTCAACCTGATCCACGAATGTGACACAAACTCATGTCACCATCTGATGAACTTAATGAACTGCTTTCATGTATCATAATGTCATCAACATTTGACTTTTTCATACCTAACTTAACAATGGTGTAAACATATTATATAGGCATTAAAGGCTGTCTCAAATTAAATTTGTGAAAACAGATATATTTCCAAAGGAATCCAGTGATTCCATGCAATCATCACCAAAATTCTGCACAAAAAGAAAAGAAAAAAAGGTTTTAAATCAACAGCCAAAACAATTCAAAGCACAAAGAGCAAGGCTGAGGGAGTCATAAGACTAACTTCAAATTTACTGCAAAACAGGAATTGCAGGGGAAAAGTAATAATAATAAAAACAGATTGGGACAGAATAGGAACTTCAGAAGCAAATATGCACCACAATAGCCACCAAGGTTTCCACAAAGGTCCACACACAAACACTGGAGGAAAAACAGGTCTCTTCAACTAATGGTAACAGGAAAACTGGCTTTCCACATGTATAACAATAAAACTAAATCTGTTTCTGACCTGTAAAAAATCAACTCAAAAATGGATCAAGGAGCTTCATTAAGACCTGGAGCAATAATACAGGGAGGCATGGGGAGACACTTCAAGTACAGGCATATTGAGAGGATCTATAGAGTCACCCAGTAAGGAGCCTCTGGGCATGCCTGTTAGGATTATCTAGATGGTTATTAACTGACCTGGGAAGAGTCACCTAACTGTGAGTCCATGGGTGGAGTTCCGGACTGAATAAAGGACAAACAGCTGAATAATAACACTCAGCTCCTCTTGCCTCCCAACCATGGATGCAATGTAACCAGTTGCCTTATGCTCTTGCTGCCATTGGCTCCCTGCCAACCCTTAGCTAACAAAATAAACCCTTTCTCCCTTAAGTTACCTTTGTCACATGGAGGAAACAAATAACTAAGACAGCCCATTAGCAAGGACCTTATCAAAAGGGTTCCAACATCGAAGAAAATAAAGGCAAGAATTGACAAAAGGTGTTACGTGAAATCATAAACTTTAAAAGCAAGGTAACAAAACAAGAATAAAGATGAGCATACAGAATGAGAGAGAAATGATACCCCCAAATCAAATAATGCCGCTTCTAGAAGTGAAATTTCTAGACACTTTTAAATAAATAAGGTAAAAATAGGCAATAAATAAATGAGAATTGTTCAAACATCCTAGCCATCACAGAGAAATACATATTAAAACTACACTGTTCCCATCACACTCCTGAGCAACGCTGGGGAGGGTATGAAGGGAGAAGCTCTGGGTACTGCTGAAAGAGTACAAATAACACAGCCATATAATCATCAGTGAGAATGTTGCCAAAATCCTAAAAACAGAGCTATTATACGACTCAGGTATACCTCTCCTAGAAATAGATACCAAGGCTTTAGAGCAGCATACCCAGAGGTACTCACACATCTGTTTATTATAGCACAATTACATAGCTAAATTATAGAGGCGGCCTAAATTATGGAGCCAACAGATGAATGGATAAAGAAAATGTGTTTATATAGACATATATATTCATTCATATAAATGACATCAAAGTGTAAGAAAGCAGACTTGAGGAAAGGTAAATGATGGCTACAGAGAGACATGATACAGTTTAAAAAATATATATATGAAATCCACCGTTGTGTACATGCCAAAATATGCCCCAAAACGGTTAAAAGGGCTGGACAGATACCTCAATAGTTAAAAAATGCATACTAAGAACTAAAGAAACAGCTCAACAGTTAAGGGGGTCAGGTGATCTTGCTGAGGAACCAGGTTCAATTCTCAGCACCTGCATGGTGGCTCACTATCATCTAGAACAGATCTTAAACAGATCTTAAACAGTAAGCACACATGAGGTGCACATACACAAATGCAGACAAAGTGCTAACACACATAAAACGAATAAATCTAGCAATAAAATTTAGAGTTCATGTTATTACTTCAGTTCCAAGCACCAGAGAGGGGTTGGTCACACCTGCCCATAATGCCTGCTACAGCTCCAGGGGATCTGATGCCCTCTTCCAGCCTCTATGAGCACCCATACACCTCCCTCTCCCCCCCCCATACACACACACATACTCTCTCTCTTTCTCTCTCTCTCACACACACACACACACACACACACACACACAAATACAAAGAATCACCAAAGAAATCTTTTAATTTTTTAAAAACAAGCTGATGTTTTGTCTTGCTCATGTGCACTGTGTGCAGTATGTGCCACGGACTTGCCCGCCATTTGGGAAAACAAAATAGAATAGAATAAGATAAAAAACAGTCCAAGTTCCCATAAAGAGTCGAAATGTTCTGTTAACATAAATACAGTGAAACTATTAATGCTTCCAAAATTATTCTCTAAGCATTTAAACACTTAAATACTGAAGTACTCCTGACATTCCACAGTGCCTCTCATCAGTCAAACTAACTACTTTGAATATATTCTACATTTAGTGAACACTACTCATTAAATTGCTTTTTCCTGGTCGTGAGTCACATGGAGTAAGCTGAGCAACTGATGGTGAAACATATGTAAATGTTTATATTTTTTTTCTAAAATACCTGCAAAACATACTCGAGCACAGATCTAGGGGAAAGGTAAAATACTCAAGGTTTTTACCATACATTGATAAACATCACACTGACATTAACCACAATTGCAATGTTACTGGTTTTATAATAAACATAGAATGTATCAGAGGAAATCCCCAGGCACTGAGTGAAATAAATCAATGTATGCGAGGGAGGGGAACCTCTGCTACCCAGCATACACTCAACAGAGCCAAGCTTTGTTTAAGCAGCCACTTTATCACTATATGCTTACTGAAAACAAAGAATGGGGCAGCCACATCAAAACAACACAGCCTGTGTCTGGTAGAGCCATGACCCCGGTGCCTGTGCCATTGAAGGCAGAGGAAGTGAAGTTTCGAACAGAAAAGAACACCGTTACAAAACCCCGAGTTAGGAGGAAGAATCTGGGTGATTAAACACGATTAGGTAGAGAAGCAAAGGGCAGCTCAACCAGGTAGGGCACAGAGACTCACCAGAAGCCTTTCTCCCGTGCAGCTGGAGCACATTAGCCATTGTGTGGGGAGAAGCTCTTGTTTGTTTTACATGATGATGAAGACTAACTGCTGAGCATCAAATTAAGGAGAGAATTCCTCTCCAAAAGAAAAGACAGTTTTTAAAAAGAAAACACCAAATGGTTAACTTTTCTTAAAAAAAAAAAAAAAAAAAGAAAAACTGATTTTGACCATCAATAAAATAACTAAAGGCATGGTTATCTATACTTTAGGGCAATGACTTTTTACATAGTGTTTCCAAACCTCATAAAGACAAGCAAACAAAGAGAAATCCACCCTAGACAGGTGAAATCTGGACAGAGAATCAAGCTAAGGAGACATTTGCTGTGCTGCCTGGGAGATAAGACCGCAGCTGGTGTACAGGGTTGCACAACCTCCAGGCCTTTCAACACAGTAGCTGCGGGCGCTGGCAGAGCCTGCTTCTCCAGCAGTTCACCCCCAACACCTTTGAAAGGCTACTGCAGGGGAGATAGATATCGCAGAGACAGGCCATCTGCACCACCTGCATGACTGTGCAAAGCCACTGTCCCCTCTGCTCTAGTCACAACAGCCTCCTTCCTGGTCACCTCCTTGCTGCTTTTCTTTCCTCTAAGCACAGGTTACTCTCTGCACATGAAGGGGAGAATCTTTTTAAAATATTAATGACTTCGTTAGAGCTGTACCAAATGGTCCAGTGATTTTTCATCACACATGGAATAAAGTATCGATTTCACGGAGGAGCTCTAGAATGTGACCCACAGCGGCCTCTGTGCGCCCTCCACGGCCTCCCACTGCTTGAGCTGCTGCAGCCATGCTGCCCTCCTTCAGTTCCAGGAGAAGACCGGGTCTGGTCCTATTCCAGGCCTGGGGCAGCAGCCTATGCTCCACTGTGTGGGAGATCTTCATTCTGCACGCCACCTCTCACTATTCAGCTCTCAGCTTTTCCTGTAGCTGCTACATGGACCGATGTCGCTCCAATCATAGTCACCTGCACATTCTCTCTATTGGCGCATGTGTGTTTAGATGGTGTGTTTGCTTACTCTAGTTTACAAATGTCTAACCCTTCACTCCCGTCTTACCACCTCCTACGGCTACTTTTCAGAGATACCCTCTCCCCGCGCCCCCACCCCCCCCCAGTTCCAACTTTGACTACTCCTGACAACACAGCTTCCCCTTCCTGGAACTGCTGTCTTCAACAATCAGAAACATACAATTTTCTCTCTTATAATATACCTTAATGCTGGAGAGCTTGTTTCTTACCTGCTGATTTTCTAAGTTTTCTGAGAAGACTGATATGGTCTTCTGTGTAAAGAAAGAGCCACCTGTCTCAAAAAGAGGAGTATGTGTTCCCAAATATTTTGTGATCTAAAGCTGTTTTAATAGAATAAGAACACCTGAGACCCTCCTGTCATCGTCCCTCCTATATCCACTCTGGGCCGGGGGATGGTCTCTAAACACTTGGCTCTGGCAAAGGGAAAGAAAACTTTGCACAATGAGATTCCTCTCCGTGGAAATCTCTGGAACTCTTGGCTGCCTGTTCAACCATGATCTGTTCGTCCTGAAAAGGTGACAAGATTAATTATTCCCCCAACTTGCCACAGCTCTGGTCTTATGATCAGCAGCAGGCCACATTAAGGATGTGGCCACAGATAACAAGTTGCTAACCAGCCTGTGAGAAGACTGCCCACTTGACCTTGGCCTCCTTAGCTAGTGCTCTGGACACACCAACAAGGCTTTGCCAGTCCCTCTAGAATGTAACAAACTAAGAGGAACTGAAACGGAACACTCCACAGATTCTGGTGATTTGGTTTGTTTGTTTGTTTGTTTTGCATCGGAGATTAACAAATTAATCATCTAGAAGGAACATCACAAAACTGTCTTTATGATTTTTAAAAACTGGGTCAGCTGTTAGTGACTCTGGGTTTCTGAAGTCTGCTTTCTGTTCATTTTGACAACAGCTATCTCAAAAAGTATCTAAAATCCAGGACAGACAAAAAACATTGTATTGTTGCCTAAATCATTATACTCACTTTGCCTACCATTTCCGGCTTATGGGAACGTTGCTGCTGCTCAGTGCATATCTTCTCTGACCACCACAGTCAACCATTCCTGTCACTCCACATACAACACTAAACTTGCAAATCCTAAGATCAGAATCTCTCTGAAAACCTTCATTTAAATCGATACACAAATATAAGTCAAGTATCAGGAGGAATTCTTTTCCTCCTAAGCATTCTCTCTAAGCACTTCCCACTTGCTAAGAGTGACTCACAAGATAACACTAGAACCTCAGGACAACACCAAAGGACACTTTAGAATTGTCTAGTTTAGTTGATTCAAACTACACTTTAAACAAAAATTTAACTGGAAAAGAGGTACACTTGGATTTTTCAAAATTAGTAAATATTCTTCCTGTGACACAGTAAGTAGCTTTAAAAGTGGGCAGGAGGCAGGCAGACACTCATAGTACACACACACAATTGTAACATAAACATACAACAATATATTACTTTCTTAAATTTTAGGACCCTGCCATTTGGTGTTTCTTTCAGAAACAATCTTGAAAAGAAAAAAATGACAGCACATGGGGAGAAAGGGCCACTTAAGCCATCAGTGGTTACTTTCGGGATTGTACCTGTCATTTCCTATCCAGCGCTTCTTTGGCACAGAGATGTCTGACCTTTCCTGCCAAGGTCACATATTCAAGCAGAAAGTGTAGGACAATTCTAGACAGTGATCCTTAAACAGATATAAACTAATTAAATCCCAAGTGTTAGGAAAAATAGCTTATAGTCAACTGTCTCATTTCCCTTCTGTTCCAGTTATTCAGAAACTAGGGGAAAAAATGCTGTGCATACTGTACTTGCTACACACAACCCAGAGCTAATCAGCCTGGCCTATGCTGAGGATGGCCAATGATCACGTGAGGAAGCACGGCAGGAGTGAACACCACAAAGAGGAAGTGATCTGCCAGGCAGCCTATAATTAGCTTCCAAGTTTACAGTAGAGAATGGTATTGAGGCAAATAGATTAGGAAGGACTTTGAAGGGATTAGTCATTCACGTGAATGACACAAATGACTAATCCCTGAATTAAGTTACCTGTGGTGGGGGGGGCACATCACACAAGCAATATAACCCCTCCACCATGGATCCTCTATTATAGATTCCCTCCATTACAGGTCCCTGCTACTATAGATCCCTTCTTCTTCAGGTACAGAGAAGTAACTTCTGAGTGCAGTCGGCTTGCTTCTAGAAATGTCAAGTTACCTGTTCAGGAAGACACTGAGCAAACAATAAAATCGGTCATACAAACCAGACTACAATAAATAACAAAACCTCAGCAGTGGACCAATGAGGACTAACTAGGGAGCACCATTCCAAAGTATTCTTCAGTATAATACCATTTCCATACAGAATATACCTACCTACATGATAAAAGAATCTATTATATCAGAAAGGTTAAATTTTTCAAGGGAGAGTTTTAAATACCTCTGTGACTAAAATTCTGATATAATAAAACGAAAGCTGCACAAAAGAGAATGCTTTTAAGTAATAATAATCAGAATACTTAAAAGATGACCTTGACCTCAAAATATTCAGTTATAATAACATCTAAAATAATTTTGAGAAGAAATAGCTTTCATATGAATCCTTATAAAATCATTAAACAGAATGTAAAGAATACAGCATTAAATTGTATTAATCAATAGAATGATATATTGGAAATACGTGAATGGTTGGTAAAACATAAACATTAAAAAAAAAAGTAAAATATACACCCTATGAAAGTTTTACTACCTAAATTAACAATGTTTCTGCATTTTACCAGAAACTATAATGGTTGTTATTAAATACTTCTATAAGTTAGTCTTTTGACACAGACCTTGAAAGAGCAGGGGTGGCCAGGTGGTGGTGGCACATGCCTTTAGTCACAGCACTCGAGAGGCAGAGCAGGTTCGAGACCAACCTGCTCTATAGAGCAAGATCCAGGAGACAGCCCCCACACAGGCCACACAGAGAAACATTGTCTCAAAAAACCAAAGAAAGGGAGTGAGGTGAATATGCCCTCTCATTGAGTGGTGTTTGTGTTTGCTAAACCCAGACGATGAGGAGGATGGAAAGGACTAAGTAATATTCACCTGGTTGGATGCTGGCTTCAGGGAAAGCCATCTCTAAACAGAACCCAGGGACATGCAGGCACTTTGGTAGACAGCCACAGCTGAGCTCCCTGGCAACAGCTGCAAGCTGAGTATGACATCTGACTAAAACCACATGAGAAACTCCAAGAGTGAACTGGCCATCTGGGTAGTTCCCAAATTCCTGACCCACGGTGTCATGATCAAAATAAAACAGTCATCTTAAGCCCCTGGGTTCTGGAAGAATTCATTCAGCAGCAGGCATGGTCCAGAGCAAGGTCTGGAACTGAAGAAGAAACTCTTGAGTGTTGGAGGGAGGGCCTAAGACAGACTCTAGATACGATATTTACTCATATTCAAAACTGAAATATATTACAGAGCAGTGTGTCAAAAGTTCAGATTCAAATCATTTACTTCTTCAATCTAAAACATACCTAATTTTTCTATCATTCCCTTTGACTTTAGTAAACATTAACCAAACACTTGCTCAATCATGCGTGTAATTCCAGCACTTGGGAGACAGAGGCAGGCAGATCTCTGTGAGTTCAAGGCCATCCTGGTCTACAGAGAGTTCTAGGAGAGTCAGAGCTACACAGAGACACCCTGTCTCAAAAAACAAAATGAACAAAAAAAGAAGAAGAAAGGAAAAGGGGAGGGAGAGACTCCGCTCAGTTTCAGAGGTTGCAGTTCCTGGTCACCTGACACTGTTACACTGGGCCTGTAGCAGCACAGTACTTCTTGGTGGAAGAGCATAACTGAGAAGCTGCCAAACTCATGTCTCTAGAAAGTGGAAAATAGAGAGGACCAGGGTCCCAATATCTCTTCCAAACTGTGACCATTATGTCCTGACTTCCTTGTACTAGCTAAGAATTTTACCAGTTCAGAATAGTGTTACAAGCAGAAGAGCAAGGGTTCAGCATCTGGTCCCTTGGGAAGACATTCAATATCCAAACTATAGAATCATCTAGTTCAGTGTTTTGTACATTTATGACACCATCCTAAACGTATAAAATATAATAGAAGAAACAAGCCACTTTATACGCACTATTACCATGCCTTAACATAAAAGAAAATTGTTTTGCATATAAGTATGGTGTGTGTGTATTACCTGTGTGCATGTTTGGGAGGGTGTGTCCTAGGTCGACTAACCAACATTGGCTTTACTTCATTATTGTCACACCAGGCTACTGGGAATCCTAAACCAGGCTCTCAGGTTTATGCAGCAAACACTTTACAGATACCCCCGGAAGTCCCTAAACAAAATAATGCTAAGTTCTTTATCTGCATACTGTTTTACAGTTTATTGGCAACACCGAGCAGGAAAAAGGCAATTTAGATACAATGGAATACATAGAACCCTACAGAAGGATTCTTACAGAAGTTATAAAACTTCAGATAAAAAGGAAGAATGCTTCAGCCATATGCAGGGGGTCAAGAACAATTCTCATAGAATGATATCTACCCTGAAACTGCAAGAATGAGGCGTGGGCCAGCAAGGCAAGAAGAACAGGGACTCTCCTCAGACAGAAGTCCATGCTACCAAAGGCAAAGGCGCAAACATGTCATGGGTTAGGGTTAGGGTCAAAGACCAAACAGCTTAACATAGCTATAGGTCTGTGGCTACGTGATGACAGAGCAGAGAAAACACAGGAGTCAGATCACTCGGGTACACAGACACAGAGTTCACACTCTACTCTAAAAGCAAGAGGTCAGCGCTGAACAGCTACATGGGAGACGGCCAAAAATGGACATGCATTTCAAAAAGACCTCCTGGCTTCCGTGTTGGGAAAGAGATCGGAGACGCGATTGAAGCTCAGGGATCAAGTCACCGGAGTCCAGGAGGGAGACAGGGCAGAGATGGCTCCACAGTTAAGGCTGCTTCCTGTTCTTCCAGCGGACACAGACGGAGTTCCAGGACCCAGGCTCACAATAACCTGTAACTCCAGTTCCAGGACCCAGTGCCCTTTTCTGGCCCCCACAGGCACCTTTATATATTTAACACACGTATACAGATAAAAATAATCTGTTAAGATCCAGGAGGGAAAAAGTAGCATTAGAAGCATAGGAAATGGTGGTAAAAATGGAGAAAGGTAAAGCAGAAAGAAGAGCACGTGGAAGCAGAGAACTCAGCCACGGGTTTATGAATTGGGTATGAGTGATGGAAGCAAGGATACCTAAAGCAGAAGATAAGCTCTGGGAAGGAAGAGAACAGAGCAGCAGGAATCCATTCTGAAAACGTAAAATGAATTGTCTACAGGCATGGGTAGGGCATCCTGTTGGAACTGGCCAAGCGAGAGAGCTTTAGAGTTAAAAGACAAGAGAGTGGTGGTGGATTCAGAATGTACGGAGGCTACGAGAGCCCCAGGGGGGGAAGCAAACAGAGTAATAACTGAAAGTCAAGAAGAAAACAAGGACACGTGCCACAAAAACTGTACGACAACCAAATCACTGTTTCTTTAGAGTTTCTGGTGGCTACCCATGTAGAGGGAGAGTCTTCCCTACTAAATCCCACAAGCTCCCATTTTCTTAAGCTGTGTAACTATGTTTCTCTTCTTTCTTCAGTCAGAATTTGACTCTCCCTTGAGAACACTGCCTTCCTCATTTAAGTGGCTTTTGACTTCCACTCAGCTCTTCTAAAGGGATGGTCAGACCTGACAATTCCTTACTCTTTATCCCCCGAATCCCACTCTGAGGAAATGCAAATTACAGCATTATGCCCCCATCCACCCAGCTCTGCCCAGGCCTTCCATCATCATCACCTTTTTGATAAGATAACAAACATAAACACTATAAACTGTTGCAGGCTCTAGACCCAAACCAACCCCACTTCCAACATCTCAAAGCTCAGAGGCTTTGAGAAGGTTCTAGAATCTCTTTCAGTGTTCTCAGAAAATGGTCTACTGCAATGGTTCTCAACCTGTGGGCTGCAGCCCCTCTGGGGGTCAAATGACCCTTTCACAGGAGCTACACATCAGACATCCTGCATATCAAATATTTACATTACAATTCATAACAGGAGCAAAATTATAGTTATAAAGTAATAACAAGAATAATTTTATGATTGGGGGTCACCACAACATGAAGGACTGTATTAAAGGCTGGCAGCATTAGGAAGGCTGAGCTGTTCTACTACCCACAGCTCAAAATGAAATGAGCTGTCCCTGCTCCCTTGGACCTACTGTAATCTGAAGGCCAACTGCACACCTTCAATGAAAACACATCCATTCCCGGTCAGCACCCACCTCCCTGTTCAAAAGGGTGATGGTCAGTTTCAAGCATCATCCTGCTGGGACTCCAACACAGGAGATGGAAGACTATTTCTTCCTGTTTATTTTATATTGTTGTTCAGGTGTTATACACACATGGACTTGTCCATACATATATATGGAAACTAGAAGACCATATCAAGTCCCTTCCACCTTTTTGTTTTAAATAGGATCTCTCAATAAGCCAGGGACCCTCCTATCTCTGCCCAGCAGTAAAGTTGCAGGCGTGTGCCACAGTGCCCAGCTTTTACGTAGGTGCCTGGGCTCCAAACTCAGGTTCATGTGTTTGTTCAGCAAGCCCTGCAGCCCCTGAGCCACTTCCTTTGCCCTCCTTTCTTTTTAAAGGTGCTGTTGTTAACCTCTGGGAAAGCATCATATCTCTGTTGTCTTGATGAATCAGCTTCTTTCTTCCTCCTAAAGTCTTTGCTGGTTTTTTTTCATATGACCCACACTCCATATTCATGCACCAAACTGATATGACCAGAGTCAATCCCCAGCCCTCCTTCTCTATCTGTTACCTCTCCGGTGACCTCATCCAGGCTTCCGGCATTAAATATTACTGCATATTATCAACGTTCCAATTCGTATTTTCTACTCAGATCTCTCTTCTGGTGCCAGATGCTAACCACCTGTAAAGTTCTCCATTAATATCTCAACAGCATTTTACACTCAGTCTTCCAAACTCCTCATTCTTTCCAACCCTGATCTACCTCCTAGTACTCCTCATCTTACTAGATGAAAAACCCAATTTTCTAACTGTTTGGACTCCTTGAATCATCCTTAATTCTTTTACTCTCTGGCCACATCCAATCGGGAAACCCAGTAAATTCTGCCAGCTCTATCATTGCAATATAATTCAAAATTCAAACAGTTCAAACCGTATACCTCTCACTTTAGTCTAAACTGTATCTTTCCTGCTTGGAAGGATGCCGTTGTCTTCAAACTGATCTTTTTACTTCTTAATCCTCACAACACATTCTACACAGAGACTGTCTTCCAAAATATTCAGTATTCAGAAGTATTCAGTACTTCTGTTCAGTATTTCCCTGTAGTTTGCATCATACTCAAGCGAAAGGTAAATTCTCTATGAATAAAGAAAGCCCTGTGTTTTATCTTCTTACCACATACATTGATCCAACACCATGGGTCTCCTGGCCATCTCTGGCATACCTAAGGCAGTCTGCCTCTGGAACTCTACTGCCATTTTCTTAGATGTGTATATAGTCTGTTCCACTGCTGGCTTATGAAGGTCTTTACTGGGAAGAAACTTTGTAAAAGGCCGCTTCTAACCAAACCCCTTAAATGATGGACGACTTAGTAACAATTCCCTTTGGTATTTACCAACTGTCCTTTGTTTCTTTTTCTCCATAGTTCTCATTGCCTCTAATATACCAAGTAATTTACATTTATCTTCTTCATAGCCTAGCATATAAACTCCATGAAGCCAGGGGATTTTGCTACCTTCTTTCCTTTTTGAGCACAGACAACAATACCTATAATACAGAGGGTGCTAACATGAAATGATAAACTATGGATGAGGATCTTTAGACTGAAGACTTTGAATCGATGGTTGTTCTCAGTATTTGTGAGTATATACACCGTTCAAGCACAATTATCCCAAAAGGGATGGTGTGAATGGGATGACTAAAAGCTATAGAAAATGGTAAATACTGGACACTAGCTTCTTATAGACACTCAATTATCATCTTATGAAAGAACATAATAGAGAAGTTTCATTTTAGTTTAGTATGTAAAATAGATGTGAACAAAATAAGCACTTTTTTCAGCTGTAGGGTTTGAGCGTGTCAACCTTGTGATGAGCAGATCCTAACCCTGCATTCTGTCAGCAGCACATAAAGAAAAACATTCTTTAAATATCAGCCAAACTGTCATGAATGAGCCAAAACGAAATTAGCACAACTAATGTTTTCCCTTAAGTTAAAGTAGTAAATACTTTAAAGAGAGTGTTTATAGATATTCCATTTCCAGCAACTGCAAAGAATTCTGAAACATACACGTTTGTGAATCCGTGTATATATGTATGTATGTATATATGAACAGTATATACAGACTTATTATTTTTGATTAAACATAGTAAGAGAAAAAATAGCACATTTAGTAAAAGGTTAGTTGGTTCCTAATGGTTTTAAAAGAAGTTTCCAGAGAAAAAGAAAAAGGGGAAAGGTAAGTATCTAACCACTTTGAAAAGAGCTTTTATCAATAAAACTGGAAGCAAAAAATACTTCCAACAAGGCTGTTAAATGGTTTCTTGGGAGCACTTAATACATCTATAGCATATCTCCTGGTACAGATCTAATGTAAAAATAGAACACTAGTTACAAAAGGGTAATTACAAGAAACTTCTGACAGCTGCCTGTCTCCATTGCCCATCACAAGCTCTGAGAACTCAAGCCTTCCCACAATCCTTTTGGCCTATGGCCTCTGGCCTAAGAAGTATTCAGGTCTAAACACGGAGGTCCATCTGGAAAGTGAATAAAATTCACATCTCAAGGTATTGGTTGATATGGAGGGTCAGTAGTACTTGTAGTATTACTTGAGATCTTTTAACAGTGGAGCTCAGCGTAGGACTATTCTACAGAGCCTCTTTTCCAGCCAGCTGGATGGCAAGGGAAAGGCACAGGGCAGGAGGACCATGGGCTACTGACCCCAGAGCTCAGTGCCTGATGAGAGATTGCCCTGCAGAAATTAAGTGCCAGTTAAAATCAGACTTCAAAATGTAAAAGAAAAACGGAAGCAATTGCTAAAGAGAAATGGTACAGAGAAGAGAAAAATAAAGGTTCAAGTAAGGACGGTGTGCAAATGAGTGTCACCACATCCCCCTGAATATGCTCGACAACATACACACGTGCATACACAAACGCATGCATACTCCTTAATTCTCGCCTTTGAAATTTGTAAAATAGCTCCACAATAGAATTCTCACATTTTCTGGATGATCAAAACATATCTGGCCTAGTAGGATCTGTAAATCTATCCATGTAAAGACACTGATAGTCAAACTCCATGTTCAATAAGATAAAAATATCCACTTGCTTTAAGACTTAGAGGAAAAGAATTTAAGTTATACTTCTTTACCTATGAAGACTGAGTGACTTAGACTTACTAAGGGAATATTTTCTTTTTGACTGCTAGGTCACTGGTTCTAGGGTGACTACAGTAGCAGTCATTTTAGGACATTACCATGTAGCAGCTGTTCTCACAATGTGTAGAAGAAATGTGTTGCCTGCTGCTATTAATACCCATTAGACAGGTGTATACATTCCAAGTCATATGCATCTGCCAATCTCCTGCACTTTAGAGCAGTGTGCTCAAGGCCACAACAGCTGCTGCCTTTAGCTGGTCAGTTAGTAGGCTCAATTCTTCCTTTCTGTTATCCAAAGCACGAAAAGTTAGTGTTTCATATTTACAGCACATTTTTCTCTCTAAAACGAAATCAGGAAGGAAAGTTATATGTGGATGGCTTCTGCAAAGCAAAGATGGCAATAACTAACCCATCTTTCTTCTTAAAAGAATGTGGCAAAGGCCAAACAAGCTGAGAAGACATTTAGGAGACCCGGGGAATCTGGGAGACATTGCAAACATACTGGGAACTATGTGCTAGCCATGTATGCACTTCTAAATGCACTTCTAAAAATATTTGCACAAAACATGCGTATACCTAAGCAATATAAGCCAGGTAACTTCCAGTCTCTGTGTCTTGGTGGACCACAACCTCTCAATCAGTGCCCAAGGCAGTGACTGATGTTTCAATCTACAATTCAGCTCTTCACCATGGTAATCAGAAGGTCCATGGTAACTATTGCATTATAAAGTCATCCCACCAAGAAGAATTCCCCTACCCAATCACAACACAGAGATACAGTCACTGTTTAAATTGCTGAGGCCTATTCTGAAATACTGCTGATACCTACTCATCACCCTTGGCCACATCTTCAATCCCTGAAAGACTCTTTGCTGCTCCAGGGCTAAAAGTACTTTTTTCTCCCAAATTCCTATCTTCTGTCAAAGAACTCAGCAACTCCTCTCAGAAGAGTTCACTCAACTGGGCATGATTCCAGCTCACAATTAATATGCATTTTTAATGTTTGTATAAAATGTTGAATACTGATTTGCTTTACATTCTTAAATGATGTTAAATAATGCACCAAGCAGATGGCACAAACCCAAATGTGAAACATCACTAATAGGTCTTTAAATACAGGCTTTTTCCCCACAAAGGTTTTAAGCAGCCTAGAAGTTAAGGATTGCCACATTTGCTTAGATCAAAAATCTTATCAGGCCAGCCAGTAGTGGTGCAAGCCTTTAATCCTGGCACTCAGGAGGAAGAGGCAGGTAGATCTCTGGGAGTCAGTCCAGCATGGTCTACAGAGCTAATTCCAGGACAGCCAAGACTACACAAAGAAAACCTTTCCCAAACAGTAAAATAAAATAAAAATCTTAACAGATGAAAAAGAGAAAGCATGCAACATCTCCCCTGCCAACTTTTCTTGTTATTTTGTTTTCGGTGTTGTGGATCAAGCCTAAAGCCACATAGAAGCTAAGTACTCCACCACTGAGTTATATTTCCAGTAAACCGCCCCCATCCCACCCCACCCACCCACACAGGCCTCTTGTATTTGCTCAGGCTAGCTTTGAACTCACAAAGTTGTCCTAGCAAGACTTGAACTTATGCTCCGTCTGCCTCAATCACTCAAGCAGTTGGAATTATAGATCTGTACCATCAGGCCTGGCTGGTTTATAAAGGCAGCAACCACACAGACATGGTTTCCCTCAGGCATTGGTGGGTTCACCACAGGTAAATTTCACTAATGAGAAGATTCAGGCACAGATGGCCTTGAAAGAGAAGCCTCTAAATATAAAGATGGCTGGGCTACCTCTTAAAATTCAAGATCACATCAGAAATATTACAACCACAATCCTGCATTTTACCCAATGGAAAAGGACTTGTATAAACTAAAAGTTTGCTTAAACTCTTTTAAACCTAATAACAAATGTAGCCTATTTCATTTACCTACTTTAAGTCTTTGTCTTTTAACTTAAACGTAAAAATGCTCACAGCAAATCAGGGAGTGGTGGTACATACCTTTAACACAAGTGCTCCCAAGTAGAGAGGCAGGCAGATCTCTATGAGTTCAAGGCCAGTCTTGTCTACAAAGCTAGTTCCAGGACAGCCAGAGCTGTTACACAGAGAAATCCTGCCTTGAAGCCTCCTCCCCCAAAATTAAATAATGCTCTGAGCAAAAATTGGCACCCAAGCTTTCTAGGGTGACCTCAGGTTCTTCACAGCTTAATAACTATTGAGCAAATGTCTATTATATGCTAAATAGGCAGGAACTAAGAAAATCATATGGAAACTTCTGTCTTCACAGAAATTAATTAGGTACAACACAGTGTATTAGTGCTACATAGAAAAGCTAAAAGCCAGGAAGAGACACATGGAGCTTTATCTCATACGGCTCAGCTTTTAAAGGTGGTCACAGAGACAGTTCAGTAGATAAGAACTTGCTGAGGACCTGAGTTCACATGCCTAGCATCCACACAAACAAGTAAGGCATGGATATGCATGCCTGTAACACCAACACTAGGGACCAGAGACAGCCGGACTCCAGGAACTCAGCCAGACAGCCTAGTGAAACAGCAAGTTTCAGGTTCAGTAAGAGACTCTGCCTGGAATAAGGACAGTGATAGAATGGGGCATCCAATGCCCTCCTGTGGCTTCTGTGAAAGTGCACAGACCTTTCTGTGAAAGTGCAAACCCCCACACGAACATGGACACATATACAAAGACACTCAGTGAAGACCACAAAGGATGATATGTACATATGGATTCAAAGGTGGGGGTGGTAGATGAGCAAGTAAAGGAACAGGGGTTAGGGGGTACCCTAGATACAGGGAACAAGTACTCACAGTCCTGAGCTGAAGCATGTCTGATAGTCTAGATCTAACTTGTGCTGTGATTATTTGAAAGAATACCTATTTTTTGCTATAGAAAATCCTGCCAGTAGCTTGGGGGGAAGGGGAATGTCAGGGACACTGAAGTTACAAGGACTGCAGATACTGTTCAGAGACCACTGTCACTTCAAAGGAGTTTTTACTGCCATGTGCTAAAAGGACTTACTCAGCTTGCTCCTCCCCTCTTCTCATTACAACTCAAAACAACTCCCTAAAGCTAACTTGTGCTAGCAAAAAGAGAAGAAAAACTGCTTCAGCAAAAGAGCATAAGGTAAAAAATCAATCAATCAATCAATCAAACCATTAGGCAGCATAACCCACGAAGAGTACCAACCTTGAACTTCCTAACCAGTGGGTGATTATATCCAGCATTTAGTGGCTATAGCTGGACATAGTAGGACCACAAAGTTTATCTCAGAACTAAGGAAGTAGAGGCCGTAGGCTCAAAAGTTCAAGGCCAACCTGGGCCATTTAGCCAGTTGAAGGCCAGAGGGAACTACACAGCAAGATCCTGCCAATAAATAAATGAAGAAATAATAAATGAGGAAATAATAAGTAAGTGTGGCTTGTTATTAGTGTTTACATTTCATTGGATGCCATGGTGTACTATTTTTTTGAATACACTCGCTCTCATCCGGACTTCTCTGGTACAAGTTGCATGTTTTGGTAATGACGGAGTCCCACCACAAGGCTCTGCCCAGAGATGGCAGCATTATCTTTACAAGGGTGATGTCATAGAAACGACCACAAACAGCAGAGGCATTCCTCTGCTTTAAATCTCTGTTGGGGGATAAATCCTAAAAACAGACGCCATGGTTTCTCCCAGCTTGGATAATCTCAGCCATTTGGGCCAAGCTCCTGTTTGTATAACATTCCAGTCTGTGTTAAGTCTTTCTTTGCATTTCCAGTGGAGCACAGTCCACACTTTCAGACTAGACTCCAGCAATGATGTGGTCACAAAATATACAGAAACCACACTGTTTAGAGCCCTGGTAAATTCACTTCGGCCAGTCCATACAACACTATCACCCCGATTCAGACCCTAAATCAACATCCAGACAGTCTGGCAAGACAAGCAGGCAGGAAGGGAACAATTTCAGGGCAGGAAAGATTTGAAGACAAATCTTAAAAATATCTGAGCAGGGGCCTGGAGGATGAGGTAAAGCGTCACACAAGAGTTGGCACCTGAACAGACAAGGTTTTGAAAGATGAATAGGCCTAGGACAATCAGACATGGGATCAAAGGGCATTAGGATTGTGCAAAACACTGACTAGCAGAAACACTGCAGACTGAAAATCGTGAAGTAGGGCTGCTCTGTTTCTCAAGCTTTCCAAGAAAAAAAACAAGCTCTCCGTAGAAGGGTGGAGGGGAGAAAAGTTCCTGTTGGGTTCAAAATCTCTTCTTGCCCTCCCTCTGCTGCTTTGTTTGGCTCTTTCTGTTTTGTCTCTCTCTTGAGGAAAGAAAAAGTACTGTGCTGGCTTAAACTTTCAGTAGAGAAAAGTATTTTAACTTCAGTGTGGAGAACTGGAAAGTGGGTAAGAGTGAATTTTTTTTTTAATTTACTTTTCTTTCGATAAGCAAGGGGAACACGGTTGAAATGCAGGTATCACAGTTCTGACATACTAATTCCGACCCTTCTCTTCCCCAGCTCCACAAATATTTATTTTATGCTCACTGTCTGTTAGTTTCTGAGATGCCAGGCCAGTGAGAGAGTCTTTCTGCTCTCCTCCAAGCAAGCTCTTGCATGCAGTCTACAGAAGAAATAATCAGAGGACAAACCACCTCATTCCTCCCGCAGCGGCCAACCGAACCCTGGGCAAGCTCAGGGCAGAGTTAACCAGCCAATAAACCAGTGTGGGTAAAATCACTTTAATAACAAGACGGTAGCAATTGCTAGAGGCCCTGGGTAAGCGGGTCCCGTCACCTCTTCCCTTGCTAGGGAGCTTAGAAAACCTCCACACCAGTACTTGGGCATGATCAATGGTCTGAAAGCGGGTAGAGGGCAGTGGAACTTACCTGTGAGCTCAGGTAGATTTTGAGACACTCCTCGCACACCGCCTTCTTGCAGCAGGGCAGGGGCTTGATGGGCTTGTCTTCCAGGCACACCCGGCACATCAGCACCATGAGGGGCGCGTAGGGGTCCCCTACCCCGCCCAGGCCAGAGTAGGGTGGAGCTCCTAATAGGCCGGGCACGGAGAAGGGCTCCGGAGCCAGGTAGAACTCCAGCTCGATGCTGCCGCCGTCGGGGGACAGGGGGTCAGCCGGGAGCGACAACGGAGAGCTGGGGAAGGAGGGCGGCGGGCTGGCGGGAATCGGCCCGGGCGGTGCTCGAGGTGGGGACTCTGGCGGCGACAATGACTCGGCGGTGGGAGCCTCCGGCCGATCGCTCTCCACGCAGTACACAGAGCACAAGACTTGCGGCTTGGAGGAGGGCGGGTGTCGCTGGGCAAGCACGTCCAGAAGCAGCCCGTCGGGGGGCTGCTGGCCGGGGGTCGCCTCCCGCTGCCCCGCTCCCTCCGCCTCGCGCTCCAGCTGCAGTTCCAAAGTCTGGGGGTCGAGGGGCCCGGCGAGTGGCAGTCCCGCGGGCTGCCCTGCCGTGGCCCGATTGCTCGCAGGCTCCTGGACACTCGCGTCCACGCAGCCCGGGTCTCTTCCGCAGCCGCCGCTGCTCGGCTCCGAGGAGGAGGCGGCGGCGGCGGCGCGCGGCCCGGGAGCCCCGGCGCGATCCCCTCTCGGCCTGGGGGACTCGGGTTGGCCCGCTGAACCCCCACCGGGGACCCGCGCCTCCCAGGGCCCGCCGCTGCCGCTCACCGTGCTCTGCTCCTCGCCCATCGCCGCCCGCGGCCCGCGCCGCCGCCGCCCATCCAGCCGCCGGGACCCCCAGCCGGCGCCGGGCAGCGCGGGCAGCGGCTCGGCTCCACTCGCGGCTGCGCTTCTGCTTCCGGGTCCCTCCTCCGGGGCCGGGACGCCCCAAGCTCCCTCCGGGGAGCCCGTGCTCCCGGGCCGCAGCGCGCGGCCAGCCGGCTCCTCCTCCTCCTCGTTGTCCTCCGGCGCGGCAGGGCACCGCCTCGGGGACGCCAAGGGCCTCAAGCTGCGGGTGCCCGGCCCGCATGCAGGTCGGGGCGGTGCCGCGATCCCGCGAGCCCCGGGCAGGGCGGAGGAGTCCCGGGAAGGAGGCGATCGTCAGTCCCGCGCCATCCCTGTCCGCGCGGCCGGCGATCGGAGGGTCGCGGGGCCTGTGGCGTCACCGAGAGGTGGCCGAGCGGTAGAGAGCGGTTTGTGCCCCCGGGGGAGAGGCGGGAGCAAGCGACCTCCCTCCCCTCTTGCTTCACCTAGAGCCCTGCGCCCTCCCCTCACCCCACCCCTTGAGCGCACACCTCCCTACACGTACACACACACACACAGACACGCGCGCGGGCACCCGCGCTCACACTCGCATGCACAGCCCAGTTGAGTGTGATCTAAGGCGCGATGCGTTCGCTCTCACGCCCAGAGTTCACACTTGCCCCCAGCCAAACCCTTAAGTGCCCCGGAGGACTCCTCTTAGGGTCGTGCTTTAAGTAGAACTTCCTTCAAAACTGCTGGAAACTGGGCTCTGGAGCAAGAAAACCCTGGGATATTTCACCCAAGAAGCAGTGGCAGGGATTTTTTTCACACCGTTGTATATATTCTGCCTGGTTCCCTGTTTTCTGCCTAGAGCAACAGGATCTTTGAAAACCACAAATAATCCAAAAACACTTGTCGCCTACTCCTCCAACCAGAATACTTAAAAGCACTAACAAATAACTAATCTGAGATGTATCCCATTCCCTCCCTCATGGTCTCTCAGGAAATTGTTTTCCTGGGGTTTGGTTTTTGTTTGTTTCTTAACTCTTTTAAGTGGGTAGCCTGGCCTAATTAATCAACTGGATCATTGTTAGGAATGGGAGATTAACATAACCATATTCATACCCCAAAACTGTTTCCAAGACAACAATTAAATTTGAGCCAGGACTTAATTATGTGTTGCTTTATCTTTATTTTACAGGAAGTATTAGTCACCCAAACAGTGGTGTGTTTTAATTTTCTAAAGCCAATGAAAATATTTTTGGGAAACCACCACCACCACCCCTTTTTTTAAACTTGGGAGGGAATTCAATTTACACATTCATGTCAAAGGAAGAAAGCGAGAGGTGTGAAGATTTTGTTTTGGTTTTATCTTGAAGTTCTTCCTGAGTTGTTCTAAAATATTTTCCACAGCAGATGCAAATGCTAGAAGGTGACTAAGACTTCAGTGCCGGTCTAGCAGTGGAACCAAAGGCCATGCATTTCTATCAGGTGCAGCTGCAACTCAGGGACACCTGGGCAGCTTGCATTGCATCACTCCAGGTGACCTATCACTCATTACTCTGACCCAAGAATGAAGTTCCTTTTCCTTCATTCCTTTCTTTCTTTCTTTCTTTCTTTCTTTCTGTCTTTTGCTTTTTCTTTTTTTCTTCCTCTCTTTCTTTCTTTTTTTTTTTTTTTTTCTGAGACAGGGTTTCTCTGTGTTGCCCTGGTTGTCCAGGAACTCTCTCTGTAAACTAGCCTCTAACTCACAGAGATCCTGCCCTGTCTCCAAAGTACTCAGATTAAAGGTGTATGCCACCACCGCCTAGCTGAACAATTCTTACCTTGAAGATGAAATGGTCCCTGAGTAGTCTGAAGGGAGAGCTCAGATAGTCATAGCATGGAGACCTAAAATCAGTCCTCACTACCCACCCCAAAAGTAAAAGGCCAGCGATGAAGACTGCCCCTTCCTTACCATGATTTCTTCCTGCTGGTTGCTTCTGGTATTTCTGAACATAAGAACATGTTATTCCCATCTACTTCCTCTAGGTAAACCCACACTTACCTGAATCCTGGGCCTGGCATGCCTAGAATTGGTTCTGAGACTCACAGGGCCCTAACAGTATAAAAACAAGTCACAATGCAATGTTAAGGGGTATTTGTCCACTGTGTGAAGATGTGTTGCTGTAATAGGTGTAATTAAGAGCTTAATGGCCAATAGCTAGGCAAGGAAAGGTTGGACGAGATTTCCAGGAACAAAGAGAACTCTGGGAAGAAAAAAGAGTTACCAGCCAGACTCAGAAGAAGAAGCAGGAGGAGATAAGTTGATGCCCCATGGCAGAATGTAGATTAATATAAACAGGTTAATTTAAGTTATAACAACTATTTGGAAAAAAGCCTAGCTAATGGCCAAGGTTTCATAATTAATAAGTTTCCATATCATTATTTGGGTGCTGGGTATCCAACGATAGTCTAACAAGAAAGCTTGCTACATTTGTACCCAATATGCAGCGTGTAAATCGGCATAGGACCTGAAAACAAGTTTCAGAGTCAAGTAGATGGTGGCTTCCTGGCACCTGTGGTGATATTTTGTGTATGCGCTAACAAATAAAGCTTGTCTGATGATAGAGGCCAGGCAATGGTGATGCACACCTTTAATCCTAACACTCTAACCCTGGGAGGAGGAGGCAAAGACCTTGACAGATCCTCTGTGAATTCAAGGTCACCCTGAGCTACAGGAGATTAATCCAGTCTAAAAGAGATGAAGAGCCAGATGGTGATGGTTCACACCTTTAATCCTAGTAGAAGGGAGTCACACTCATTTAATCCCAGCACTAGGAAGGTTGAGACAGGAAATGATATATAGATGAGCAGAGAAAAGAAATATAAGGTGGAAGGAGACAAGATCTCCAGGCATTCAGTCTGAGAATTCATAAGGACAGGATCTTCCCCTTTGGGCTGAGGAGCTCGTGAGACATGGCTGTGGTTTATTCCTTTGTCTTTCTCATCTTTCAGCTTTACCTCAATATCTGACTCCAATATTGGGACAGGCACACCTGGTCTAGGGTGCTTGCTGCAGCTTACAGAGGCACACCTTTTTAAGAAGTCCTGCTATGAGAAGTTGGTGCTACTCTGTGGTGGGAGACTAGGTAGAAATACCTGCTGTTATGTGCAACCATAAACTTCCCAGACCTAGGGCAGATATACAGCTCCAGGTAGGGTCCATAAGCATAAGGCTGGACTCTCACTGACCAGCCACCAGCAAAATAATCAAAACTTTGTTGAGGCTGGCATGGCCATTTAAGGTTTGGCTCACTGAAGAAGCACAGGAAGTCAGGTCCAGACTGAGAAAACCTCTGAACAAATATAGTATGTTTTAAAATGTGCTTAGATGCTAAAGAAAGAAAAGGAAAAAAAGCAATATAAAAAAGTTTCAGCATAATAAAGTCTTTAAAGAGAGATTAAAGTAATACAAAAACAAAAAGGCACTAACAATGGAAAAAAACTGTCTAGATCCTATATGGTGCTTTGTTGATTTTGAATTTTTTAAAATGCTGAAGTACAAAAACAATAGCTTCTGAGAGATGTTAGATTATGTAAACTGCTACACTAAAGCAAACTATATATTTTAAAATGTCTTCAGAATGAAAGTCAGAAAATATGTTGCATTTGGGGAAGAGGTTATGACTTGGTTTCCACAGGAAACAGAAGCTATGACTCTCTTCAAAATTAATGAAGATCAGATTTGAATGAGGGAGACCTCCTGAAAATCTTGGCTACAGTCATAAAGAAAAAAAGAAAAGAAAAACTACAAGACAGGTAATATATGCTAATCCTTCCACATGGGAATAGCTTTGAGGCTGGGTGAGACATGATAAAATTTGTTGGCTACAGAGTCCTTGTGATTTATTATTACATGCCATCCTTTCATATGGAAAGAAATTTATATTATAGTTTAGTTATATAGTCCAGAGTAATAGTTAACAGATGCCTTTTACCTGCTCAAATATAAAACAAACCAAAAAAAATCATCTTTAGCTGACTTATGCACTTTGCATGGACCATACTAGTGTTAATACAGATATATATGTTGCCTTTAAAAGTTTATTTTCAGAAGGATCAGACACCAGTGAAGACAAGTAGCCAAGGTGATCTAGCTTCTCACAATGCATTTGTTGTAGTTTTCTAAAAATTTTGCATTGAGAACAACTTCAAAGCTGCTATCTGAGATGGTTCAGCCTCACACAGAATTCCAGATAAGCCCTTGTTTTTCCCATTATACAGAGACCAGACATCAAATGATACAGCTAGCTCTTCCAAGTCCTGAAAATTATCTCAATTTTCTCAGGGTCCCCTGGAGATGCTGTCACCCCCAGACAACAGGAAGAAGTCTAGAGGACACAATGCTCACATTCCCAAGATTTGGAATAGATGAGTTTTGTTTGATAAATGGCTTATGAATGTTTATCATCACTTAGGGCAATGGCAGGGTGGGGGTGGGAGAATTGGTAACTAGTCATTGTTGATCATGCTCCTAGAGAAAGTTAGGCAAAGAAGATTGGATTTTTAAAAATCTCTTTCTGAAATGAAAATGGAAGATATATAAAACCTTAGGATAAAGGGTAGATTATTGAACCTACTTTAAACTAAAAAGAAACTATTAATATCAAATATTTAACATTGGTATGGATCTTTTATATTGATAGAAACTTAAGGTTATTTTTGTTGTACTATATATGTTTCTACTCTTATTTAAAGTATTGTACCTATGCAGCTCATTTAATAACGTAATATAAATTTCTTTTTTTATCCTTAAAGAAAAATTTATTACATGTTTTATGCATAATGATTTGGTTCTTTTTATCTTCTAAATTTTTTTGAACTATGTCTTACTGTTCTCAAATAAAATTGCTGAATTGTAAAGGATCCTTTAAGATTATTTGTTCTATTCCACATTTTTTTATTTTATTTTTATTTTGTTTCATTTATAAAATAAAGTTGTTTTTATTCATGTATCTCCTTGCTTCCCTTCCTAATCCTTGAAAATTATTATTGCTAACTATGTAGGATAACTAAGAACTACAGGTTTGTAGTTCGTCTTCTAACAATCAAAGTTGTGACCATGTTAGGAATGTTTTCAAGATCAAACAGTTATATTCTAGATAGACAGATGGCCTTCAAATATTTTAGAGACCAACACAGTATGGAATTTAAGATGTTTTAATAACATAAGGCTTTTCATGACAGTGAAGCATGTTCTCTTAGCAGCACCAATTTACTTCAAAAAAGCATGATGGGCATTAAAGAACCTCCATGTTGAATTTGTTTCTTTGTGACAAAATTAACCATTGGGCAAGAAATTGTCTCTGCCTCTACTGCTGTCAGTATACTGTCCAAACTAGACAAGCTGGACACTAATAAAGGCAACTGATAAACTTTACCAAAACCATGTAGGACAGGCCTTCAAAATTTCTGCTTCACAGAATTGCCCAAACATTGCAGAGGAAACTTAGGTGACTGTCCAGGCAGCCATCTGTCTTTGTCATTTATATAGTTTTGGAGGTTGTTTGCTCTGAACCTCCTGCTTACTCAAGTAATATTTTATCCTTCTTAGGTCTTTGATGGGGACTGAAGACTAGATAGTTATATAGTTTTTCTTGCTAGCAAATTCAGAAAAAAAAAAAAACTTACATAAAAGATGTAAAGTTTATAAGGCTGAAAAACATTGAATTGAACCCCTGATCTTTCTGCTTACTCCTCCCAAGTGCTGTGATTAAATGTTCATGCCATCACTGTCTGGCCTCTATGGTTAACTAGTAACTAGATTTACCCTCTGATCCAAGCAAGCTTTAGTTGTTAGAGCACAAACAAAATATCACCTCAGGCTTATGTACCACTTTCCCTGTCTATTTTCAAATTACCGATGGACATCGTGCTGGCTAGATTTTTGTCTACTTGACACAAGCTAGAGTCATCTGAGAGGGGCAACTGAATTGTAATATCAGCCTGTAGGCAACTCTGAGGGTCATTTTCTTTATGGTTGATATGAAAGAACTCAGTGGGCTGTTTGGGGTAGGCAAGTAGTCCTGGAGTGTATTTTTAAAAAATTGAGCAAGTCAGGTGGAGCCAGTCAGTAAACAGCACATGTTCATGGCAGTTCCTGCCTCCAGGTACCTGCCTTGAGCTTCTGCCCTGACTTTTCTCAGTGATGGATTGTGATCTGGTGTTGTAAACCAAAAATAACCCCTCCACACTACTGTTAGTCATGGTGTTTCATCACAACAATAGAAACCTAATTAATACAAAAGTTGATGCTAGGTTTATGGGATACTTCTGTGATAGACTTGAGATTGGTTTGGGGCAAATTGTGTAAGGATTTTGGAATGTTAGGTTAGAAAAGCCATTGTCAGTTCAGAGCATCATGAACCCACAAGATGATGCTGAGATTCACACAGATGATGGTGGCATGGCTTGTGAAATTTCAGAGGGATATTTAAGAGGCCCTTATATACTCTGTCATGGCCATTCAATATTTTGAACTAAAAATCTATGGTTCTGATTAGCTAGGGATGAAGGATTAGGTGTGATTAATGAGAGTCCAGGATCATTGAGGTGAAATCTTCCAGCAAGTATTTTTCAGGGTCATCCCACAGAAACTGTGAACCAGAGTGGGCTAAGGTTATATATACCTGATTCTGACAACTGAACTTGGTAACATGTAAGAGTCTTCTAATTAGTACCGTTTTTGAAGGCAGAAGGAGACCATAAAGGCCACCTGAGGTTTGGTACAGCGAGAGGCCAGGAGAGTCCATTGGTGAAGATACAGCTTCATTTGCAGTAGTAGTCCCAGAATTAAAGGTCATGTAGAGAACTTTAAATTTGGCATCATGTTATAGGGCCAAGTCCCCGAAGACAGCCCAGGAAAGGCTATTGGTATAAATACAACCTAGTTGCAGGGAGGACCAAGCATTTTGTAGATGCCAGTACTGTGGGGTTCAGTACTCTGGGGTATTACCAAGGACAGCAGTAGGTATGGAGTAAAGCCAGCCACAGCCTACCCTGAGGCTAGGCTGAACTGCCTAAGCCTCCGGAGACCAAAGGATCATGGGTGAGTCCCAGAAGTCATGCAGACATGTACATGGCTTTTACCACAACCAAGTGTCACTAATGTCTGCCTGTACCACTTTCAGCGGTCAGCACGTCCTAACCAGAACGGCTCCCATAAGCCTCTTCCTTTAATATCTGAACTCAAATCAGAATTTAATACCTGATCCAGAACCTTATGCCCGACACCATCAATGACTTTTTGTCATTACTAAATGTTTTGTTACCACCTTTTATATCCTGCTTTTTTTTGGGGGGGGGTTAATGTTTATTTTTTTATTTTATGTGAATTGGTGTTTTGCCTGAATGTATATCTGTGTAAGGGTGTCAGATCTTGGAACTACAGACAGTTGTTAGCTGCCATGTGGATGCTGGGAATCGAACTCAGGTCCCCCAGAAGAACAGTCAGTGCTCTTAACCGCTGAGCCATCTCTCCAGCCCTATATCCTGTTTTTAAAATATGGCTAGTTTGGAGATTCCTTAAAATTTTTTAACCAGATATTAGACTAGTTAAAAACCTAAAATTAGCTAATTAGAAAAAAAGATGTGGTAACTTAGAAACTAAATCACTTTAGTTGTATAAATGAAAGCTAAAATGAAATTCTTCCGAACTGTTGTGGAGGAATATTGTAAAACAATTATATGTAAAAATAGTGGATTGTCTGTCTACAGAACAGTCCCTTAGTCAATGAAAAAGGCACAAAGAAACCAATTATTTAATTAAACTTTTTTCCTGAAGTGTCTGAAAGAGTAGAATGTCTTCCAGTCCCTTTCTTGGCCACACAATGAGCTCTTGGTCCTCCTCCCTCATTTCTCTGTGAAGGAAGAGATCTTGGAATCATGAAGAAATGGGAACTGGAGTGCTTAAAAGAAATACAAATGGCTCTGTCTTCTTTTCTTGTTGTAAAAAGTTTTCCAGGCCCTTTTGGACCCAGAGGATTTGAACCTAGCCTGCGGCAGCATTTGTCCCCCAAAGAAATGAATCAGACACTTATATTAGTTCATACCGTTTAGCCCATGTCTTCAGCACATTACTAGCTAGCTCTTTCATCTTAATTCAACCCATCTCCATTAATCTGTCTGCCATGTGGCTTGGCCTGAGGCTCACCTGTGTTCCTTACATGATTCTGCTTCAGGGGTCAGATGGAGACTGACTAACTCCACCCTTCTCCCACCTGCCTGTCCTCTGATTTTCCACCCACTTCTACGGTGCTCTACATAGGCCAAACCAGTTACTTTATTTACATCATTCAGAGAGCATTTCCACCACATTTTCCCACCAAAGAAAAATCCAGCTGGGGAATAGTGGTGCAAGCCTTTAATCCCAGCATTCTGGGGGCAGAGGCAGGGCTATCCCTGTGAGTTCAAGGCCAGGCTGGTCTACAAAGAGAGTTTCAAGACAGCCAGAGTTGCTAAGAAAAATTCTGTCTTGGGAAGAAAAGAAATAAAAAATAAAAAGAAAGGGAGAAAAGAAAAATCAAAAAGAGGAAAACTTATGAAAATGCTAACAAGAAAAGCAAACATTGTCATCTCTTCCCAATGTAAAGGAAGACAATGCATGCCTGAAGGCTTAGAAACCAGAAGAAGCTGAGATGAGGGAGGAAGAGAAAAAGGCAGGAAGGAAGAGAGTTAGGGGAGAAAGAGAGAGAGGAGAGGAAGGATGGGGTAGGAGGGGTAAGGTCACCAGTTATTACAACCCTAAATAACCACTTGCATAACTTTAATACACTGGTCTGCATTGTTCTTATATTTGCATTTGTGTTTATAAGCTATATATGGATGGAGCTGAAGAGATGCCTTAATGGTTAAGAGCACTGGCTGCTCTTGTAGAGTACCTGGCTTCAATTTCCAGCACCCACATGGCAACTCACACTAGTTGCTCTAACATCAGTTTCAGGGTGTCTACACCCTCTTCTGACTTTGACAGGCACTGAGCACACATTTGCTACACATTTATATATGCAGGCAAGACACTCATGCATATAAAGATATATAAATAAATATTTTAATTATATATACATATACATATAAATTTGTAGGGTTTGTTTGTTTTTTTTTTTTTTTTGGTTTGGTTTCTGTGCCTTTATTATGTAATAATTTGTTGCACAAATTTGGAGTGTAAAGAAAGAGACTCAGAGCCAAATATCAGGGAAAGGCTGAAATATCAGAGACAGGAAACACCACAGTAGATTCTCATCCAGCTGTCTTCTAACTTCCTTGGCCTCATTCCTGGGCGCTTCTGCCCCTGCTGGTTTCCTACTCTGCCTTAAATACCCTTCTGTATCTGATACCCAGCTGTATCCCATCCAGGTTAGCATTAAAGGCAGAAACTGCTCTATTTAGGAGTCAGCCTTGAACTCACAGAAACACAGAAAGTTCTGTCTCTGGAGTTATGAGATTAAGGGTGTAGGTCACCATTCCCAGGCTTTCCCCCTGCTGAGATTAAAGGTGTGTGCCATTGAAGCCCAGCTATTTGTCCTTGTACTCAAGGATCAAGAAATTCCTGAGCTGTCTGCCTAGGATTTGACTGTGTGTTGATCTCTGGATATTTCAGGTTTTATTAAATATGTAACATACCACCACAATCCACCTTGAACACATTTTGTACTGCTCTGTCTGTAAGTAATCTTGATTTATGATCATTTAATAACCTTTCTGTGTATACTCTGTCATGTATAATCTCAATAAATATATTATGTTCACAATATTAATATCTTATTAACATTTAATATAACTTTTATATACCATTCTAATATAATATACCATAAAGTTCTAAGAATTAAATCACTACTCTAAGCAGTAGGTATATTTTTGAAGGCTTTTGGCAGCATTATCAAAAATATTTAGCACTAATTTATAGTCTCATCAACCTGGTGGATATAAGATAATCTCCTTCTCTATGTGGTCTAAATGATGTTTACCATTCACCATCACAAATTAAATTCAGGGACATGCTTTCTAAATTAGAAAAAAATTGAGAGAAAGTCTATACTAACTGTCAAGCCCCTCTAGCTATAAATCATTAAATCTCTAGGATTGTGACAGTGTCTTAGGCATTATTCTATTGCTGTGAAGAGGCACCATGACCAAGGCAACTCTTTTTTTTTTTAATTATTTAGATTTATTTATGTGCATTGGTATGAAGGTGCAGATCTCTGGAACAGGAGTTACAGACAGTTGTGAGCTGCCGTGTGGGTGCTGGGAATTGAACCCAGGTCCTCTGGAAGAGCAGCCAGTGTTCCTAACCCCTGAGCCATCTCTCCAGCCTCCCAAGGCAACTCTTATAAAAGAAAGCATTGACTTGAGGCTTGCTTACAGTTTCAGAGGTTTATTCCATTATCATAATTTTAGAGAACATGGTGTCAGGCAAGCAGATATGGTGCTGGATATGTAGCTGAAAGCTATATTCTGATCTATAGTTGGGGGGGTGAGGGGAACAGGGCAGGGCATGGGCTTTTGAAACATCAAAGCCCACTCCCACCTCTACCCCTATGCCTGGTGAATGACATACTTCCTCTAACAAACCCACATCTCCTAATACTTCTAATTCTTCTCAGATAGTGCCACTCGCTGATGACTAAGCATTCAAGTATAAGATGCTATGGTGGCCATTCTTTTTTTAAGATTTCTTATTTTTTAAAGTGTTTATGAGTGCTGTCCGCATGTACAACTGCCAGAAGAGGATATCACTCTCACTATCGATGGTTGTGAGTCACCATGTAGTTGCTGAGAATTGAACTCGGGACCTCTGAAAGAACAGCCAGTGTTCTTAACTTCTGAGCTATCTCTCCAGTCCTATGTGCCATTCTTTGTCAGACCATCCCTTCCTCATCTTTCCTGAGTTTTCTCTTTACCTAAATATTCATAGTGTATTCTGATCAGCTAAACTCAGTCATAGTTAATATTTTTCAATTCATGCTGACAGCTCTCCATTTCTATATTTATGATGTATACAAGGGGAAAACATTTTTAAATAAGAATGGAACAGTTTCATTCCTACAAACAGAAAAATGGGCTGGACATTAAAGATAGTAGTTTGCATACATGTTCATATAAATGCAAACAGGTCTGTTCCTTTTGCTGTGACTCAGCAGGTATGTCTGCTAGATCCTGTGGAAAACTCTGAAAAACTAAGTTTACTAATTTGTTCAATGGAGAAAACAATCCTTTTCCTATTGTTCCATGTATAAAATATATCAAACTGTCCAAAGTAGGTTCTACCTAAATATGGAAGTCTGGTAGCCAACCTTCTGCATATATTTAGAAAGAAGCATTGGCAGAATGCTATACTATAGTGACTTGCAGTCTCTAAGCGGTATAATAAAAGACCCTGAAGAACTATAACAAAATTTCAGGAGCATGATATGGGGCTGAAAATTCTTGAAGGGATTACTGCATCATGCAAGCTATTCCTGTTGTTTGGTCCTGATTATTATTATAAATGTCTTTTGACTTAAAGGATACCATGGAAAATAACCTAGGTGCAAGAGCCAATTCCAGTCAATCCCAGTAAGTCCTGAGTGGGTAGTGAGTTAAGGAGAAGGAGGCAGAGCAGGAGGAGGCAAGCAGAGGAGAGTTAGACAGAGAGCAAGCACATAGTCTGTTGAAATTTAACATTTGGAGCTGGAGAGGTGGCTCAGTGGTTAAAAGCACTGACTGCTCTTCCAGAGGACCTGAGTTCTATTCCCAGCATCCACATGGCAACTAACAACTGTCTGTAATTCCAAGATCTGACACCCTTATACAGTCGTACATGCAGGCAAAACACCAATTCACATAAAATAAATAAAAATAAATAATATATAAAAAAGAAATTTAACATTTGGATTTATAAAACTTCCTTGTAAAGCACTAAGTCTGGCCGAGTAGCTTTGCCTTCACCCTAAGCATTATGAGAAGTAATTGCTAAGCCCTTGGACTCATTCATGAGATCCATGTTTAGTCCCTAGAGGAGTGGGAGGAATCTGTAGTTCATGCAATACAATGTACGCTAACAATATGGTTTATGGTAGGGACTTTGAGTTGTGTGGTGCCAGCTTGGGCTGTGACAAGTTAGAACTGAGGGCAACTATATGGGTGACCAACTATGTCTACATTATTGACCTCAAGTAAAAACTGAACATGGAGGCTTGGGTGACCTTCTTTGTCGTCCATATGGTTCTCCATATTCCATCCATGTTGTCATATATCATGTCTGAGAGGCTGGAGCAGTGCCTCTGCCAATCCCAGCATCAGAGGACAATAGTTGACTGCCTGGACTCATTTGCTCTATTTGTCTTTCCTACTGGTGGTTTGTATCTGCATTTAACTTTTTATTGTAATAAATCATAACTGACAGCATGCTGCTTTGCCAAATGCTGTGTCCATCTAGAGAATTATTTATGTCAAGGATTCTTTTGAGAACCTCCTGAATTATAATATTTGAAAAGCAAAAGTTCTTTTAGGTTCCCATTTGCTTTTTTGTCCCGAGCAGAAAGGTGTCACCAGGAAAACATGGCACCTGCTAATTCAAAATATAGATAGTAAAACATGAAGGGAAAATGAATTACTTGGTTCTTGTCACAAAAGAAAGTTCATTTTCTCAGAAGGTCTAGAAAAGAAACTCTTTCATTTCTGATATATTGGCTACTTGAAATTAGTTATTATTCTTTGCTTGACAAAAATCTAGCAAGAGAATTAAATAGTTCTGAAAGTATTTAAACCAACAGCTTAAGCCATCCAGCTAAATTTATTTTAAAATTATGCCAAATAATTTTTATCTATTTATCTCTTAACACACTGTTACCAAGTTGGAATGGGAAAAACCCAGCTGCCTTTGGGGGATGTTAAATGCCACAAGCTGTTTCTCAAATACTGTGGCATCAATATAGCTCAAAATATTTTCTCAAATACTTTTATTTAAATTTCGCAATATGCAAGTATCAAAAACAGCTTTTTATTCACACATTCATGACTCATTTACATTTTCTGGTATTTATATGACTCTGATGCAGCTCCAATGAACTTTAGGGAAATCATTTATATATATTATAGGTAAGTAGGTTGTCTGTAATCCAGTCCTGTTTTCTATTTGTCATCCATTCACTTGCAGTCTGTATGTATATCTGTTTGAGGGTATCCGAGGGCTTAGCAATTACTTCTCATAATGCTTGGAGTGAAGGCAAAGCTACTCAGCCAGACTTAGTGCTTTACAAGGAAGTTTTTTTTTTTTAAACTTTATTTATGGACAGTTATTTAGGGACAGTTATGAGCTGCCATGTGGGTGCTGGGAATTGAACTCAGGACCTCTGGAAGAGCAGTCAGTGCTCTTAACCACTGAACCATCTTTTCATACTTTTCAGTCAACTTCCTCATATGTCTTTTGTGCATCATATCTTGATATCCAAAGATAGGGCTTATGCTTTGTGACTATAACTCAGTCAGACTCCTGAAGAATCTTACAATTAAGTACTGTAAGATACACAGATAAGGAAGACATCAGACAGATTTTTGTGGGTGTGACACTGAACTATACACACTCAGACCTGCAAGAATGTTAGCTCATGGTGACTTTTGTCATGGCGGATCTTATGGTGTTGGAGAAGGTGGAAATGGCAGCAAATTATTGAAAAAAAATGAGACTTCATGACTGAGCCCAAACGAAGTGACTTAAGTGGCATCTAACAGCATCTCTGGGTACTGATCATGTTTTTGCAAAGCACGCAGATAACTCAAAGGTATTGAGAGATGTTGGGGAGGCTAGTCGTATAGACTGCTCTAGGTCCTATTTCTTCTCTTGTGTACACTTTGTTTTTCTGAATATTTGGTTCAAGTAAGAGAATATTCTGAAATGATTGAGATTTGGATTTTACAAATCTTTTGAAGTATCATAGCTTAATTTACATCAAGAGAAAACTATTCTCCACCCTTTCAAGTCCCACAGGACTGAATGATCTTTTGCTTAAGTCCTACCTCTGCCTAGTCTTTGTAACTGATGCCATTAATACGTTCTCTGAAATGTATTGTTTAGATCATCTGTATGCTCCAGAGAGTCTGACTATGTAGGTTTGATTACCCTTGGAGTGATTTGACTTTGATTTGGAAGGTATTTTGTTGTGGGGTGCTTTTAACCAGAGAATCATGATCCAGTGTGGGTTTAGAAAACCTAGTTATGTTGGCAACTCAAAATATGTATTAGAAAATGGAGTCTTAGAGGGCCACGAAGAAAGGATCTCTTGCTTCATGTTGTTAAATTATGATGGAATGGGGAATGGGAAAGAGTACCAATGGTCAAAGGCTTCCTGTGTTCCAGAGTATGATCCAAAGTCTTCTTCTGGCTGGTTGTGTGGTGTACATTTTCCCCACCACCCTTTGGCCCACGCTTTCTTAACCATCACACATACCTTAACCAGCTTCTTGATATCTCTCAACTATCCCTCCACACTCTAGCCTTAGCTCTTTAATCCATGACCTGTGCACTGCTGGCTAACTCCTCACCCTGTGATAGTTCATCTTTATTGTCAGCATGACAGAATTCAGACTCTCATGGAGCTGTTTCTAAGGAAGATTTACCCTAAATATGGGTGGAACTATTCCATACTCTGGGATTCCGAGCTGACTGCAAGAAAAGAATCTCTCTCTCTCTCTCTCTCTCTCTCTCTCTCTCTCTCTCTCTCTCTCTTTCTCTCCTCATCTATAATGGTGGACTATGGTCTCACACCATGAACCAAAGTAAGCCCTCCCTATCTTATATTGCTTTGATCAGGTATTTCCTCATAACAATGAGAAACATAACAAATAGACCCCAAGACCAACTTTCTTTAGGTTTCTGATTGAAAGACCTTTAGTCAGAGACACCTTCCTAAACCATTCCAGATCACACACCATCACCACACCTACCACCTCCTCCCAGTCCTCTCTCCCTTTATTATATTCCCCAAGGGTCAGCCCACCTTAGTTAGTACGTCATTACTCTTCTGTTAGTTATCTGCTTTATAACTTATTTTTAATTCCACGATAAAAGGACTCTTTGGTCTGCAGTTAATAGAAATTCACCCAACATAAAGAAGGGGCTCTGTTAATCTCTGAGCCATCTCTCCAGCCCCAAGAAGGGGCTCTGTGGGGGCTGGAGAGATGGCTCAGCGGTTAAGAGCACCGTCTGCTCTTCCAGAGGACCCGGGTTCGATTCCCAGCACCCACATGGCAGCTAACAACTGTCTGTAGTTCCAGTTCCAGGCAAATACCAAGGCAAATAAATAAATAAATAATAAATAAAGTTTTAAAAAAAAAAAAAAAAAGAAGGGGCTCTGTAAGTATTTATTAACTGATAGTCAGCACTTGAAGTAGAATCTGTAGTAAATGATAAAAGTGTGATATAGTCATGAGTGACAAAAAAAGAAATTATGAGCCTAAGACTTGTTCCACGCCCACTTAGGGAATCCTGATTTTATACAAGTAATTTTTTATGTGTTTCTTACAAGGCTGTCAAGATTTGCTTAAAATGTTTTGTTTTGAATTTTATCTTTTGAGGGGTAGTTTCCAATATTATTTTTTAAAAAATTGTCAATGGATGTTAGTCATAGGCATTAGCAATTCCTAGGAAATTGCCTGTAGGTAGGTTGTGTGATTCAAAATCACATTCCTAAAATTGAGTTTCTGATTTGTAAATTGTTATTTTATGCTGGCAGGTTCCACTAATCCCATTTTGAATGACATGGGCTGTGGCTACAGAATGCCCAGCTGCTTCCTTCTCTTAATACTTGTTTTGTGTCCACCTGATTTTCCCTCAGTGCTCAGGGGAGAAGCTACAGTCTTAGCCAATGCATGCAATGTGATTAAATAGCATGTTTTGTGATGCACACTGTTATTGAATCATGTCCTTCCAATTCTAGACATGACTAAGAGATATTGTGAAACTGCAAAGCTATGGTGCTTTCTACACCTAAGAACCTGGCCAGCATGGTGTCACTGATGCTTAAAACAGTGACTGCATATGACCTGCACCAGTCTACAGAGATGTGCTGGACTCCAGATCTCCAATTGTTGGAAGATGTCGTGAATACATGAAGACTCTTAGTCCCCTGTTTCTAAGGAAGGAAGATGCCACAAGCCATGCTGTGCTATTAAAAAACAAAACAACAAAACTTTCTTTAAATGTAAAGCATTAGTTAATGAATTAAATTAGTTATCAGTAATGTCAGTAAAGTTGATTGAAACAGAACTTGAGTCTTGAGGAAGGTGGCTTATCTGTGTCTCCTAAAAATATTATGATCAATACAAAACTTGGAAAATTAGATTTAAATTTTTTTAGGATTTTATTTTTATGATTCTCTGTGTGTGAGACAGACAGACAGACAGACAGACAAACACACACACACACACACACACACACACACACACACACACACAAAGAGAATTTCAATTTCCCTGGAGCTGCAATAGTTACAGGTTTTTGAATTCTCTGATTTTAGTACTGGAAACTAAACTTGGGTCCTTTGTAAGAGTCATATATACGACTCTTATATAAGAGTCATCATTCCCAGATGACCCCCTGGGAAGCTGAAATAAACCCTTTTCTCCCCAAGTTGTTCAGAATGTTTTACGGCAGCAACAGAAACCAACCTAACAGAGAAAAGCAAGAAACTGGAGTCTGAGTGACTATGACTTTTAAAAAGTACTTTAAGGAAATACTATGTAAAATTTCTCTAATTTAACGACCGAAAGTATCAGCAAGCCACACATACAGTCAATGCAGGGAAACGCCTCTGCTGGACATGATCAAGTTGCTGAAAATCTGATATAAGATGGCATTTGTGAAGCAGATGAAAATAACATTGTGTAGGAAAACACGGCTCAGTTATTTACTGACGAGGTATAATTCTGAGGCCAAAAAATTACTGTAACAGCATCTTCAAGCTGTTAAGACAGAAAAAGCAAACAACACACAAACAAAAGAGCCCTGAGAGTTACCTTACAAATAAAAATATCCCTGAAGAATAAAAGTGAAATAAAGACATTTCAGGTAGAAAGTAGAAGACTTGTCACTAATAAATCCAGCCACACTATAAGCAATATGAAGACAGGTCTTCAGGAGGAAGCAATATATTATCAGCCTTATCCTAGTGAGGAAATGAAGTTCAGAAAAAATATTAAAAGGGAGGGGGGAGATGGTTCAGTTAGCAAAGGGATTGCAGTGTAAACATAAGGACTTGGATTCCTAGCACCCTCATGAGAAGCTCAATATGGTGACATATTCCTATAAATTCTAGTGCTGGGGTCATGGAGACTGGATGTTCCCTGCAGCTTGTCATGTACCTAGTCTTGCTGATTCTGTGGGTTCTAGCTCCAGTGAGAGACTGTCTTTAAAATAAACATGGAGGGCAATAGAGGAATAAACCAGAAACCAACTTCTAGTGTTCACATATGTGCACATATACACAAATAAGTATATCACAGATACATGCACACAAACACACACCAATTAAATATGAATGCTTTCAGTCTAAAATTTTTTCTTTTTAATTTCCTTAAACTGCTTATTAGTATTTAAAGAAACATCTGTCACATTATTTTCTAGATAACTTTTTGTTTGTTTGTCTGCTTGTTTTTTGAGGCAGAGTTTCTCTGTGTAACAGTCCGTCTGTTCTGGGACTTGTTTTGTAGACCAGGCTGGCCTTGAACCCACTGAGATCCACCTGCCTCTTCCTCCAAGTGCTGAGATCAAAGGCATGTTCCATCACTGCCCAGCTCTGATTTTTTATTCTGAGTTTATTCCTGTTTTTTTTTTTCTTTTTATGTATTTTTTGAGACAGGAATTCTCTTTGTAACAACTCTGGCTGTCCTGAAACTCCCATTGTAGATCAGGCTGGCCTGACTCATAAAGATTTACCTGCCTCTGCCTCCCGGTACTGGGATTAAAGGCCACCCCGGCCTCTTTTTGTACTTTTAAAATGTCCTAATTTATAAGGCAGGCGGAGTACCCATCTCTACCATTCCTATTCAACATATATTGGAGATCCTGACTAGTACAGAAAGAAAAAGACATGATGTAAGAGGAAAGAAAGAAAATGGACTGCTTTTTATTCACAGATGATGAAATCATTTACTAAAAATAAAACTCCACAAAATCTACACAAGTATTTTAGAAGTATTGAGTGTATTTATTGACTTTGTATGTATTAGCAAGAGTTAAGAAATAGAATTAAAATCATTCTAATAGATCTCAAATGATAAACATATAGCAGTCCATTTAATAAAAGATGTCAGTGACTTTCACATGTGATATTAGAAAACACTGTAGCGAAACTAAAGAGAATGCAGAGATATGCCAAATCCATGGATGTAGAAACTCAATATTAAGATACAGTTTTCTCCAGTAGATCTAGGGATTCAGCAAATTCCAATCATAATTCATGGCCCTCTCACAGACTAGCTGTATTCCGTTTCAAGCACCCATGTTTGGCAGATCACATCAGCCTGTAACTACAATTTTAGGAGATGGGACACCTTCTTCTGGACTTCATGGGGCACACATGCACACACACACATACACACAAGAACATATGCACACATCCAATTAAAAATAAAATAGCTGTTGAGGAAGAAGTCTAAGAACTACAACACTAAGCATGAAGAGTTGATGGTCATATTTATGATCTCATAATTTTAATCTTAGTAAAACAAAACCAAATGAATCAGAACAACTACCACTGTAGTTATAAAAAAAATTAGAATATTTAAAAATGTATGGTATAGATATACACACAATATTATCCAGCAGTGAAAAATAGGAGCATGTTAGCACAGAGAAGCTTTTAAATTTTGAAATCTAAAACACTTTGACTGGTGACAGATACCTTACATGGAACATCATTTACATGAAGTTCTGTAGCATAATGCATAGACAAAATCAGAATGATAGTTGCATTGTAGACAAGAAGAAAGAGCCCTTGAGATGGGGTATGAGATAACCTCCCAGGGGGCTTTTAATGTCATAATATATGCTAAATTATTCTAATATGTACACTTATTAAATATCAGATGCTAAAAATTTTTGGACACTAAATATACATAGTGAAGTATTTAAGGAGACCACACAGATGCTAGAAATTCATTTTGAGCTATGTCAAAAACATAATATGTCAGTAAATGTATGAATAGATGGCAAGATAGATATAAACTTTGTCATATGCTAATGGGGGAATCCAGATGGTGGATAAATGAGTGCTTACTATATTCTTTTCAAATTTTCTGTTTGAAATTTTTAATAACTTTTTGGGGAGGGCAAGGAGATGATCAAAACTGTCAATTGTATTTGAAATTCTTAGAGTATTTACTCAAAGGAATTTTTAGAAAGTCTTTTTTAACTGATGCTTTTGTATTAGATTGAGGAAAAATACTAATTTATGTTATTCTATTTAATCTTATTGCTTGTCTTTGTTTGTTTGTTTGTTCATTTTTTCATACATGGTTTTCTCTGTAACCCTGACTGTCTTGGAACTGTCCTCCACAGCCCAGGCTGGCCTCCAGTTCAAAGGTTCATCTGTCTCTGCCTCCCAAATACTGGGATTAAAGGCATGCGCCACCACCACCCAGCTTATTCTATAGAATCTTAAAGAAAATTCTATTAAGAGTTTTAAGTCATCAGTAATTTACAGATTAAAGGCAAAATAGAAGAACAATCTAGGCCCAATTGTTTTGTTTAGAAATTCTAACTTAATCTAAAGTTAAAACTTGTGAAAACTTGAAAAGATAGCTGTGAAACAAGAAATGCAGTCAGCCAGGCTCTCAAAAGAAGAGGAAATGCAGACAGGGCCCCTGAAGAACACTGACTGGCAGACATTCTGCTCTATCTGATTCTCTACAAAAGCTTGAACATGAAAGTGTGAATGCATCATGCTTTTGAAAGAACAAATATAAGATATAAATTATTACACTCCTCTCTCCCTCCCTCCCTCTCTCTCTCTCTCTCTCTCTCTCTCTCTCTCTCTCTCTCTCTCTCTCTCTCTCTCTCCTTGGATTCAGGATCCCTTTCCACCTGGTGCTCACCAATTCAGCTAGACTAGTTGACCAGAGTGCTCCAAGGTTCCCCCCAACCTGCCTTCCTAACATTAGGATTACTTACACTGGCCTCCAGGACCCATTTTTTTACCTGGGTGATGGGGACCCACGCTTAAGTTCTCATGCACACAGCCTGCACTTCACCCACTGAGATAATTCCCAGTCTTCCTGTGTAAATCTTTATGGCAATCTTGAAAAGGGATTTTCCATCTCTATCTCCGAGCTGTCATACATTTAGCCTAGATCTACAAGACAATAAATGATCTTCCAAACAGATTGAACAGGTTTATGACACATATCCTTTGTGTCAGCAACCATAACACATAAGACAGATGGTCTTTTTTGTGATGTGTTTCTGGCAGTGTTTTAAGCTAAAAATTCTAACACTCACTCTGGGAGTCTGACTTAAGGTATATTTTCTTCTTCAAATACCTATTTCCTAGTGAACTTTTAATTGCACCAGAGTTCATCATTGCTTATCAATTGTACCCCCCCCATATGTTTTTTTTAGGAAAAGATGAGTGAATTGTAATAAATGTCTTTGGCTAAATAAAGATTTCTCCTATTTCCTGTGTTCTGTGATGTGATTTGAAGTCATCCTTGAGTTATAGCAATATTCTCACACCGGCTACTGCTTTCAGCTAACACTTCAGGTATTTCCGTGGTTTGGAAATAATTGTTTGCTCACCTTTCTTCTTCATCAAAGCATAATTTCTTCCAAGGCAAAGCATGCACCCATGTATGCAGCATAGGATTAGTTATATAACTAAAATGAAAAAATATTGACAAAATAAATGTTATTCATTTTAACTTTTTTTAAAAAAATATTTATTAGCCAGGCAGTGGTGGTGCACTCCTTTAATCCCAGCACTTGGGAAACAGAGGGAGTCGATCTGTAAGTTGGAGGCCAACCAACAGAGTTCCAGGACAGCCAGAGCTACACAGTGGAACCATGTCTCAAAAAAACAAACAAACAAAAATTTATATTTTTTGACTTTACGTGAACGAGTTTTAGATACATGTATGTACATAAACTGTGTGTGTCACTGGTGCCAACGGAAGCTAGAAGATGGCATCTGATGCCCTGGAACTAGAGCTGCAGATGGTTGTGAGTCATCTTGTGAGTGCTAGGACTCTGTGATCATATTGAGACCTAACATATTTTGATATCTTGGAGAAGGAAGTTTAACTACAGGAAAATAAATGATGATAATAAAAAAAAAATCAAACTGTTACGTTCCCTGCTGCAATCAATATATAGTAAATTAAACAATCTTTCTTTTTAAAAGTTTTCACAATTTCAGGTTCTTTAAAAATATTTTTTTTCTAATTTGTGAAATGTATAGGCCCTAGAGACTTTTAAGGGCCCAGAGACCAGCCTGTGCTCAGCCAGTTCAAACTAGTGACAACTGCTGCTTTAAGACTTGTGCTTCTAGCTTTTTCACATAAGTCAACCTGGGTCAGCCTTAGACCTTGACAAAATCGGAGTCCTAATACAAGGTGACCTAGACCAGCGAGGGACCACCATGCTACAGCTGCAGATACCAACAAATCAAAGCCCTTTCCCTGGTTGGGAGGATGGTCTGGGGAAAAAGGGATTTAAGGTTTTCCATTCCCTTAATACACTAGGACTTGCTTGTTTCAGCTAGTCTCGTAAGCGTTACCATTGCTCTCTGAGCCTTTACTTCTCTCCAAGGGGAACAAGCAGGACCCTGTGCATAGAGGCAATCCCAACATCTTACCGTAAACGGGGCCTCACCCCAACACTAATTTCCATACAAAGTTGTAATAGTATTTTATATATTTTGTTTTTATTATCAGATCATTAAAATACAGGGCATAGTTAGTACAATCTTTCAAGTAAGAAAATAAGTGTCAAATAAAAATTTCTCTACTCAGGCTGGAGAGATGGCTCAGTGGTTAAGAGCAGTGGCTGTTCTTCCAGAGGACCTGAGTTCAATTCCAAGCATCCACATGGCAGCTAACAACTGTCTGTAATTCCAAGATCTGATACCCTTACACAGTTATACATGCAGGCAAAACACCAATTAACATTCAATAAAAATAAATATTAAAAAAATTTCTTAACTCAGTTTATTTCTTTATCTTATTTATTGTCAAAGACCCAAATCTCACTGTTGAAACTGAAAAGTTGAAGTAATTAACCCTGAATGCTGTAAGGATAGGAGAAGAAAATTGTTCATGGAAAATATGACAGTAGAGAATGGTTCATTTGCTCTGTTTGAGCACACAAGAAAGAATCTGCTTTTCTGTTTACTAATTTATCCTCTTCTTACAAAAAGGCTTGCAATTTTTGGTTACTTGCATTATTGAATATTTTAGCACATGTTTATTCATTACTTTTAGTTCTTTTATTGTCTGATTATAATCTTTGGCCATTTTTCTACTTTATTATCTTATGTATGTTAAAGGCACTAACCTAGTATCTATACTGTATCCATTATAGTAGATACATTAATTTGCCTTGCAAATGACAAATGTTTTGGTAGCTGTCACTTTTCTATTACTTAAATTTTTTTCCTTATGAACACCCATGATTTTATTGGTGCAGCAAATTAGATCTAAACCTATAGGTCAGCAGCCATTGAAAATATGTCAGTAGATTTCGTTGATATTTCTAATAAGCTATTGTTTTCAAAGTCTCCTAACAATATCACAGGAAAGTTAGATATAAGCATAATGCCATGCTAAATATGGTGATGTACACCTTTAATTACAGTACACAGGAGGCAGAGACATACAGATCTCTGAGTTCAAGACCAGCCTAATCTACAAAGTAAGTTCCAGAACAGCTAGAACTGTTACATAGAGAAACCCTGTCTTGAAAAAATAAAATGGAAGGATACAAAAATCTAATGCCTTCATTAAACTGGTCTATGTCTCCTGATCTCTTTCCATGTAATCTGACTTCCTTTCACATGACTGGGTTTAACTTGTTATGCTGTGTATATGAGCACACTCGTGTGTGCATGTGTATGTGTACGCGTGTGCGAGTGCATGTGGTTTCCCAGTATGCAAAATTTTAGCCTTTAAGATTTCAATTTAGGTGGCTGGAGAGATGGCTCAGAGGTTTAGAGCACTGACTGTTCTTCCAGAGGTCCTGAGTTCAATTCCCAGCAACCACATGGTGGCTCATAGCCATCTATGATGACATCTGGTACCCTCTTCTGTATACTGTATACATAATAAATAAATAAATCTTTAAAAAAATGCAGGGGGTGGTCGGTTCCTGTTCCAGGACCAGGTGCTGTCTGTAGAGGGTGTCCCCAAGCACTCTGTAGTAGACAGAGATAAACTCTGACTGCCGCAGTCCCCCCAGCTGCTGCTGAGGGAATTTGCATGGCCACCCTGCCTCCAATTGGTCAAACAGAGAAAGACTGAAGACTTGAAATTTAGTCCCCTACCCAGAGCAGAGGTAGAGATTGAGCAGACCTTTTCCTCAGTGGTTACAGGAGGCACACAAGCCGGAGTGCCACAACTGACCAGGAGCCATCTAATCATGAACCACTGAAGCCATGGGCAGACGCCAGTGCAAAAATTTACATAATAATATAAAGAACAACAAGGTAACTCCAGAAGAAAGTGGTGATCCTACAAATACAAGATCTGAACTGAGCAATGAAGAGGAAGCAGAAGGAAGCAACATCAAAAATTCCTTTATGATGATCATCGAAGCTCTCAAAGAAGGTATGAAAAAGTGCCTTGAAGAAAATACAAACAAAAAATTGGAAGAGATGAACAAATCTATGAAAGAAAACCAAGAAAAAGTAAACCAAAAAATGAAAGAAATATGCCAGGAACTAAAAGCTGAAATAGAAGCAATAAAAAAGGCACAAAATGAGGCAAAGATGGAAATAGAAAACCTGAAGAAGAAAGT
>PVIH01001221.1:109685-138222 GCA_004025045.1 Sigmodon hispidus
TCTGGGACACCATGAAAAGACCTAATTTGAGAATAATAGGAATAGAAGAAGGAGAAGAATACCAGCTCAAAGGCACAGATAATGTTTTCAATAAAATCATAGAAGAAAACTTCCCTAACCTGAAGAAGGAAATGCCTATAAAGATACAAGAAGCTTACAGAACACCAAATAGATATGACCCCCCAAAAAAGTCAGCGCGTCACATTATAATCAAGTCACAAAACATACAGAACAAAGAAAAAATTTTAAGACCTGAAAAAGGAAAGGGTCAACTTGCATATAAAGGCAGACCCATCGGAATAACACCTGACTATTCAATGGAAACAATGAAAGCTAGAAGGGCTTGGTGAGAAGTTATACAGATGCTAAAAGAGCATGGCTGCCAAACTAGAATACTATACCCTGCAAAATTATCAATCACCATAGATGGAGTAAACAAGATATTTCAGGACAAAGTCAGACTGAAAGAATATCTATCTACCAATCCAGCACTACAGAGAGTATTAGAGGGAAAATTCCAACCTAAGGACCCCAGATACACCCATGAAACCACAAACAATCAATAATTCCACAGAAGAATACCCTAGAGAAAGGAAATACAAACAAGTTACCACCAAAAATGGCAGGAAATATCAATCAATGGTCACTAATTTCCCTTAATATCAATGGACTCAACTCTCCTATAAAATGTCATACACTAACAAGATGGATACAACAACAGAAGCCATCCTTCTGTTGCCTACAAGAAACACATCTCAACCACAAGGACAGACACAGGCTTAGAATAAAGGATTGGGAAAAGATTTCCCAGTCAAATGGTCCTAAGAAACAAGCGGGGGTTGCAATCCTAATATCTAACAAAGTAGACTTTAAGCTAAAAGCAATTAAAAGGGACCAAGATGGTCACTACTTATTCATCACAGGAAAAATTGGTCAAGAGGAGATTTCAATCCTGAATATTTATGCCCCTAATATAAGGGCATCTACTTATGTAAAAGAAACACTGCTAAAGCTCGAATCCCACATCAATTCTTACACCCTAATAGTGGGAGACTTCAATACCCCACTTTCAACCCTGGATAGGTCAACCAGACAGAGCCTCAACAGAGAAATAAGGAGTCTAAGAGAGGTTATGATGCAAATAGATTTAATAGATATCTACAGAAGCTTCCACCCAAACACAGAGGAATATACATATTTCTTAGCTCCTCATGAAACTTTCTCCAAAATTGACCATATAATTGGTCATAAAGCAAATACTCCTCAGATCCCACTCCCCCTAGAGGAACACCTGACTCTCTCTTGAGGGAGGCGGGACAAAACTGGATCCGCCAGGAGTGGAGACTGAACTAAGCAATATTGGGTCAGTGGGACCATGGGACTGTCTGCTGCCTGACCAGGGAGGGGATGGGGAGTTGTGGAGAAGAAAGAATGACCTGATGTGGCAGGAGGGGGAAGGGACCTTGAATAAGGATATACAGGGATAGAAAGTGTGACTTCTTTGTTCATAATAATAATAATAATAAAAAGTATACAGCAAAAAAAAAAAAAAAAAAAAAAAAAAAAAAAAAAAAAAAAAAAAAAAAAAAAAAAAAAAAAAAAAAAACAAAAAAAAAAAAAAATGCAGGGGTCCTGAGTTCAATTCCCAGCAACTACATGGTGGCTCACAACCATCTACAGTGAGGTCTAATGCCCTCTTCTGGCCTGCAAGTATACATGTAGGCAGAACACATAATATACATAATAAATAAATAAAATGTTTTTTTTAAAAAAAAATAACCAAAAAACTCCAATTTAAAGCTTGTCAATATGAACAGGTATCTACAAAGAGCAAAAGAAAATAAAGACAATGTCTACCAGTAAACTTGCATAGGCAACTCACTGACCTTATACGGATCATGCCACTGCAAAGAGAGCAGCATCAATTGAGAGCATCATTTTAGAGCTAGAACTGTAGAATCAAAATAGAACAACTTTGTCCAATTTTATATTGTTTGGCAAAGACCTTTAAAAAATCTAAAATACTAATCTAATTTATTGAGAGTAGAAATCTCATATGAATCCACATAATGTAGAAGAAATTGTTTCCTAAAGTAAATATTTGGAAAATTTTATGCTATGTTCAAAATAGGAATTGAATATATTCATTGTGTTATTTGATGAAAAGCAAGCAGATGAAATTATAACTAAGAAGCAAGTGAATTACAGCAGAAAGGATTAAATTAGCCAGCTGTTCATTCTAATATGCAAGCGAATGTTGGAAAAAATTAAGACTAAGTCACTGCAGGACCTAAATTAGATCATGTATAATTCTCAACAGTACAGCCATTCTTATCATAGATTTCTTTCTTTTTCCTTGTAGCTTTATTAGGCATTGAACATTCATAAAAAGTTTAAATATTTAGAGAAGCCATATTGTAACACCCATTTCATAAATCAGAATATATATGTTTCATGATAATGTAAAAGTAATTCTAGAATATGATTAAATAGAACAATTAGTGATAATCAATCTGTACAAATACCTGAAACAGTTTAAATTTGTCAGTTATTTACCCTTTTTCTTCACCTTCAGACAAAATTATCTTTCAGAATTAATTTTTTAATGTCCTTATGTTTATGTAACTTTGTTGAATGAAATGATCTTAATCATCTGACTACACATCATCCATTTTCACCCTGAAGAAATTCACTTTATTCTACACAGCTCCTTTGCTTATTATAGGACTTATCTTCAAATTATAGTATTAGTAAGACAACTAGATACCCAAAATACTATATTCATTTCTATTTTTTTCTTAATAGCATAATCCCCAGAACATATAGCACCTAATTTACTTAAATCACTCCATGATGTGTTGAAAGACTGGCAAAATTGATAAACCAGCCTGTCTTCATCTTGGGTTTAAAAGCCATCTTGTAGGTAAAAACAAACCAGGTTCATTCCTATTTATGATTAAATCTCTGTTTCTCCAGGATTGGGCTGTGCCCTACCTGTAACTATAAACGGCTTTGTACTGTCTATGTCAGTATACAGCAGCCATGCTTTGTGTTTAAAGATTGTTATGATTAACTTGCTTTTCTTATATTCTGCCTCTATGCTTCTGCCCATTTGCCTGCCAAATCCAACATTTGAAAACCTCTTACTCCTAGGCTATAAAATCCCTTATCTTCCTCATGTCAAATGCAGACCTCTTGAATCCCACCTAGGGGGAGCCAGCCCATGCTCAGGAATAAAAAGCTTGCTTTAATTAATTTTGCCATGTGGTGATATATTTTACATTTAATAAAAAAGCCTGGAATATCAGAGGACAGAATCACCTAGTCAAGCACTGAGGGTCAGAGAGTGGTAACTCATGCCTTTAGTAATTCACGCCTTTAATCCCAGCATGGGAAAGACAAGTGGTAACTTTGCCTTTAATCCCATAACTCCAGAGACAGAGATCTTTCTGTGTTTCTATGAGTTGAGGCTAACTACCAAACAGTAGTGGTTCATACCTTTAATCCTAAGTCTAGAATTAATGTTGAGTTCAACCCAGAAGTGAAACAACTGGGCAAAGAAGATACTCTAGGAGGCATAGGCAAGCAGTGTGGTATTTTGTAGAATGGATGAGTTCAGGCTGAGGACTCTAGAAGATAGCTTTTACCCTGAGAAGATGGCTAGGTGAGAATTGACTGTGGTCTGTTTCCTCTCTCTGATTTTCCAGCTTTTCTCCATTACCTGGCTTTGAGTTTTTATTTAATATCAACTAGAATTTGTGTTTCATGGCCATGATTTGAGTCAGTGGTCTTTCTCCTTGAATCTGTGGGATTAACAAAATAAGAATAATCAGAATACTAACAATTTTAGGAATGGTTTTGGAAAGCATATTTTCTCATCTTTTAAATTAAAATGAAGCTGGGGTTAGTGGAAGGGTGGCTCAGTGGTTAAAAGCCCTGGCTGCTCTTCTGGAGGATTTAGCTGTCAGCACCCACATGACTGTTTACAACCATGAGCAAGTCCAGTTCTATAGGATCCAACAACTGTTTTGGCCTCTGTGACAACCAGGCACACACATGGTGTCCAGTCATACATAAATGGAAAAACACTCATGCATGTGAAATAGAAATAAATCAATCTTTTTATAAAATTAATTTTTTCTTTTTCTCCAGGGTATGTTAACAGTTCTTTGGAAAGATCTTCATAGCCCAATACCTTTGATGGGCAGGCTACAGTGGTGTTTAAAATTGCTATTTAGGTAATTAGTCCACAACTTTTTGGTACTTGGGAATCCCTATAACACAAAAATATTATACTTTTGAAGGCCCCAAAATAAATCCAAATGGTACAGAGTTCAGAAGAGCCACTAAAGGTACCGTGTCATTGAATTGCTTTACTGGCCTGTACCTTTGGGTAAATGATTTACCTCTGTCTTATGCTCACAAAGCAAATGCACTGCCATGTTTGTAAATATACCATGTTACTTCTTTAAAATGGTGTACTATTCTTATCTTTATACCTGTTCTGTCTCCTATCTCCCCCAAGTCATGGTCAAACTGGACCTCACAGCACCCTGAGCAATCCCTACCCACTGATGCACACGCCCAGCCAATTATTGTCCTTACCTAGCTCTTTTGCAGAGCCTGATCTACTCTGTTGTGTCATGCCTACCTACCCAAATCTTCCTCTTGTCACATTTCACAGAGGCATTTTCAACATAGGGTTTTTGCACATTTTATAAAATCCTAATAGAGGAAAATCTGAAGAACCCTGTTTAGTAACACATACAATAATCTGCCCTGATAATGACTACTACCATTACTCCAGATTCAGACGTTACACATTAACTAGACTTCTATTGTCCTGCATCATTTAACGTTTTCCCAGTATATAGCAAGAATTGTATCCTTTTTTGTTGCTGTTTAACAGGGCTTTTTATATTCTCCCTTTTCTATATCTACTACCAATGATTGCTTTTCTTTAGCTTAACTCTAATATTTGTTGTGGGTGGAATATAAAAGAAGAAAGAAAATTAAGGTATCCTTAGATCCACATTCCAAGACTGAGAATAGAGACACAAAAGAAGCCTGTGGCCGTTGTTTTTCTTCTAGTCTGTACTGAGTGTAGACTGTTCTGAGCAGCTCTGGAGAGACATAGCAGCACTCAAAGATTTGGCTAGTGTCCCAAACCTCATTGTTTAGGAGCCTCCCAACCTCAGAGTGTGACCGCCATGACAATGGAACTCCTCTATTGCACAACTGTCAGATTGTAGCAAGATCTGGCATTGATCTCTTTCCACGAGCAAATGTACCTTGTTCGAGCTTTCTGCCTGAGAATAACAGAGGGAAGGGCTTGAGGTCTGGACCATGGCCAACCTTCAACCTTTCTAAAAGTGCCAAAGAGCTCTCTGTGTTTGCAGAATTGTGTCTGTGGACACATATTTTCATTAGACTGGAAGACCTCCAGGTGTTTGCTTAGGGAAGCCATTGAAATTCAATGCAAATTAAGACCAGCTTTCCAAGAGAAGAGACTCATTTTCCAGACTCAAGACTGGAGCACACTTTGTTTAGATGTTCAATATGTTTATGTTCTTAAGTAGTTAAAATATGTTTAAAATTCTAAAATACAAGCCGTTTTTGATTCTTAAAAAAAAAAAGCAAATGTTTTGCTGTTTAAAGTATGCTTAAAATTTTGAAATACAAGCCGTTTTGCTTTACTTGGGATTTATAATATCATATATAAAGATATTTCTTTTTTGATAATTAAGGATTCGAAGTGATTTTCTTTTATTTTCTTCACCTTAAGCCAATCATGAAATTTCACAGTGATTTCTCAGGTGGTGTAGAAGGAAATTGTATTAAGAATAATGGAGACCATGGCCTGGATATCCTGCGAAGGTGTAAGCAGGGGAGGCCTCACTGGGGAAGCTGGAGGACCACCGACTGCCCTGCTGGCAGGTAGGTGATGTTCCAAGAGCGGGAGAGCTGGTAAGCAATGTCCTCAGCAGCCTCCAGCTTGCACACCTTAATTAGGCCATCACCTGTAGTGACCAGTGAGGTGGCAATCAGCTCGGCTGCCTTGGAGTCACTCTCGGTGGAGATGGCTGCTTTCTTCTTCTGCTCAGCCTTTTCCACAACGAATCTGGCCCTCTTTGCTTCCTGCTGGGCCACCTGCTTGGCTTCCACTGCTTCTGTGAACTCCTTCTCAAAGGTCAGACATGTCAGGGACCCATCATCCAGGATCAGCCCAAAAGTTGCTGCTCTCTTTGTGAGGTCATCGCTCACCTACCTCGAGACCAGCTCTTGCTGGGTGATCAATTCTCCAGCATCAAATCTAGCCTCTACCTACTTGAGGTTTTCTGTGGTGATGGATGGCAGCACCGGCTCATCATAGTCCTTGACGATGCTGGTGTAGGATAGGAGGAAGCTGGCTGACCACCGGCCGGAAGAGGATTCGTAGTGTGATGCTGACGTTCTGCAAATCTTTGCTACCAGTGATGACTGGTACATTCTGTGGTCATGAATGACAGTAAAAGATAATTGGTTTCTATACCCAAGGGATAAGAAAGTGAGTCCCTTCCCCTACCACAATGTCCTGGACTCCACGGAATCGGTCAAAGATGATGGCTTAGTGCCCAGCATCCACATTATATAAGGCAGAGTTCACCACGCCTCCCGCAAATATTAATGTTAGGTCGAACTTTTTGATAGATTCAAACACTTTGGCAGCCATGATTCCTTTTGTTGCACCCCCTCACACCTGCTTTCACTCTGACCTCCACATGAATTCCCCAGCCTCGCATACTCAAGATATTTCTAAATCCAGGTGAAAGCTGTCTACTCAGTGATGACATATGCTACTATCGGATCAGCTCCCAAGAACTGGTTCAGCTCCTAAGTTTCCACTGAGAAAACCCATTTTGTAGGAATATAAGAAAAACAATAAATAAGTAATAATAAGTGAAAAATTGTTGTTAACCATACAGGGAGATGGGCTGATACTGTTTGAGAATGAAGATCTTAAATAGCCAGGTGTGGAGAGCTATCTATAATCCTGGTACTGTGGAAGCAGAAAGAATGTGTCCATGCAAAAACATAGCTCAGCACTCTGAAGGCAGAGGCAGGAGGATCTCTGTGAATTCCAGGCCAGCCTGGTCTACAGAGCAAGTTCCAGAATGGCTAGAACCACACAGAGAAACCCTATTTAACAACAACAACAAAACCTCAACCAACCAACCAAACAACCACACCCCCAACCCCAACTCCAGCCTCAAAGGGAATAAAAGACAGTTTATTTTGGAGCCAAATATGAATGACTAGAGCCCAGTAACACTGATTCAGGTTACACTAAATACCATGTTCCACTGTGGATGCAGTTATATATAGAAAGTTTTGTTAGTTACCAGACAGAAAACAAGTCATGTAACAAGACATTTATAAAATATAGTTGGCAAGGGGCCTAGAGAGATAATGCAGTGGTTGGGAGCACTGGATGTTCAATTCCTAGCACCCATATGGCAGTTCACAACTGTTTATAACTCTAATTTCAGGGCATCTGAAGTCCTCTTTTGGTCTCAGTGGGCACTGTGTCCATGCGGTTCACTGACATACATGCAGACAAATCACATAAAATAGTAAAATAAAATGATGTAAAATTATAAAATAAAATGTATTGTTGGGAGCTGCAGATACAAGGCCACAGCAAAATAGAGAAAGCTCTGTCACATGTCTCAATTCTCTGATGACATTCTTAGCTTTGGATTGATAGAAGTCAGTGGTTTGCTAAGAATACCTTTTAAAGATTTTTGCTTGTCACAAGGATGTTAGGTCAGACATAGAGGTGGGCAATAAATGTCTTTCCAATTATCTTATAAAAATAAGATAGAGTGGTACACAGCTCATTTACAGTATTTTTAACTCAACTCTCATGATCACAAAGTACAGTTGTTTACTTTTGTGGATTTTTTTTTTTTTGACATGTCTCACTATGTAGTTCCAATTGTCCTGGAACTCATTCTGTAGATCAGGCTACCAGGCCAGCCAGATTCGTCTGTCTCTGCCTTTGGGTATGGAATTCAAGGCACATGTCACCACACCAGGGCTGTGAAGAATTCTTAAAAAAAAAGCCAGTTTGTCTTCCTTCCTTCTTTCCTTTCTCCTTTCCTCCCTCCCTCCTTCCCTCCCCCTCCCTTCTTCTTCTTAGCCCTTCCACCTATCCATCCCTCCCCCCCTCTCTTTCTTGGCATATACATTTAATGCTAGACTGGGCTACAGAGTGAGTCCATCTCAAAAATCATAATCACCTAGGCTAGAGCTCTGGCTGGGTGAGCTTAAGTGCCCTTTCAGAAGACCCAAGTTTGGTTTACAGTTCCAACATCAGGTGACTCACAATTGCTTGTAAATTCAGGAGCACAGGCTCTAACACACCTTCTTCAGGACACTTTAGACACCTGCACCCACACTCACCACACACACACACACACACACACACACACACACACACACATTTTAGGTCTTTTTAAAAAATACAACCACCTTAAAAATCCTGTAAGACAGATTAGTAATGAATCTGTTAACTGACACACTGGGAAGACAGGCTAAATGCAAGAACCAAGCACAGTGGTTTGACTATTTAGCAATTTAACCCCCTAATGCAAGGGTCAAGAGGTAGGACACTGAAACCCTCCGGAATTGGGTTAACACCTTTATTATGGGAATGGATTAGTTATTATAAAAGAGAACCTTTGAATAAATGGTGATTTTTCTGTATTTCCTTTTTGTTTCCTACTTTGGGAGGTTGCAATGAAAATCCATTGGTAGACTGAGTCCTTTGATTTTAGACAGAAAAACTTACAGAGATATTAGGAAAAAAATATTTCTTCTTCCTTTTTCTCTTTTCTTTTCACTTTTGGGTCTATTATCTAGTCTCCTATATTCTGTGGTAACATCAAAAATCAGCAAGTTGATGCTCAGAAGTGAGGCTGGTAGCATAATAAATATTTGAGAACATGGAAGTAGCTTTGAACTGGGTAAACGGATAGAGATTTAAAGTTGTTGAAGGAGCAGGCTAGAGAAATGTAGAGATGTTCATGAATATGGTATTAAGGACAGTTCTTGTGAGCATTCAAAAGAACATAAAATCTGTACGCCTAAATTTTCTAAGGGGATGCTTAATTGGCAGTTCTCAACCGATGGGTTGAGGCCCCCTTGAGGAGTGAATAACCCTTTTACAACAGTCACCTAAGACCGTCAGATATATCAGATATTTACATTATGATTGATAACAGCAGCAAAAACACAGTTATGAAGTAGCAATAAAAATAATCTTATGGTGGGGGGGGGGCGGTCACCACAACATGAGAAGGATTGTAACATTAGGGATGTTGAGAACTCCTGTCTTTAGGTGGCCATGATCATATTACTGATAGAAATATAAATGATAGACTCATCTCTGAAAAGGGCATAGACAAAAAGGAGGAACAAGGTATTGGAAAGTGAAGACCATCCCTGTCATATAGCTGCCAAAACTTGATGGAAGTGTGTCTGTGTCCACATACTTCATGGAAATCGGACTTTAAAAGCAATGAGTTCTCACTGATGAAATATATAGGCAACAAAGTATCTAAGACCTTGTATGGTTTAAGACCCTGTATGTATAGTTTGCAGTGTTGTAGGTATTGCATGGTTTGAGGTACTACATTGTTTCTCCTTGGTTTCTGACAGTGAAAAGAAAGAAGACGTTATTTAAAGAGAGCAATTTAAAAAGAAATAGAAAGAAAAGATTTGGATAACTCTTAGCTTGACTATTTGAAAAGATGAAAAAAATAATGTGTGTTCTAGAGAGAGACTATTAGAGGTATGGCCAAGTGAACATTTGCTAAAGAGATTCATACAGAAAAGAGCAGCCAGGTTCCTTCTGTCAAGGCAAAGCGAGAATAACCCCAAAAATGATTAGAGAACTTCAAGACAAGCTGAATGATTGCCCAATAATGCCTATAGGAACTTAGTGTATGTTTTCTTCCTTGATTTCTGCTACAGTCCTCCTGAGCTACCACGGTCAGAATGACTCAAGTAGCCCAAGTTAGCCTTGGCCTATTCTCAAAAGTATAAGCCATAAACTTTGATGCTATCCATAACACAAGAACTGTGGGACCATGTGATCTTCAACTAAATTTCACAGGATGTTGTAAACAGGCTGGGGAGGACAATTGTTGGGACACTGAAGAATAAGGGAAATTTGCAATAGCAGGTCCACCTCAGAGAGCTCCCATGAGTGTGCTACAGGAGATGCTCCAGAACCGTAGGGCAAGCAATATATACCACTACCCTGGATAGCTACTTACATGAAACTTCAGCCCATAAAAACTTTTCTATAGACTTAGTCGAGCTTAGAAATGGGGGTAAACCGATCTAAGGTCTTAGAGGTCCAAACCCCTAACCTAATGTGCTCAGGATGTGGGACATGGATTCAAAGGGATTTTTGTTGTTGATGATAAATTTGACTTATTTTTATTGTTTTCCAGCTTTCAGACAAAACACTTGGTTTTGTACTTACTTGGAAACAGCTATTCCTTTATTCTATCTTTCTCTTCTGACAGGAGAAATTCTATTTCTTTTTTTATTCCACCACTGAATTGGTGAAGGAGATAATTGTTAGCAATCTTGTTAGCAATCATATGCTCACAGTTGGATATAAAATTGCCTCACAATGAACCATGCCTTAATTCTATTTTGATTTAGATAGACTCTAGGATCTGAACTCTGGGCTGTTAGAGTTGATGTTGAAAATCAGGACTTGGGAATTATGAATGACTTTCATGTGAGAGAAGGACAAAGATTTTGGTGGCCAGGGACAAAAAGCCGCATTTGAATGTGTCCTCTGGGCTTCATACTCAAACCCCAAATCAACAGCTTTTGAAGAGCAGAGAAGAGATGATGAGATCACGAGGGCCCTACCTTCAAGGCTATATTAATCCTGTTGTTATGGGGTGGGTTAGATTTCCCAGGAGTGGGATCTACATAAAAAGGTGAATTGATGGGCCAGACTCCCTTCCTCTTTCCTACCATGTGATTTCTTGCACTTCTGTTTTCCATCATGGGGTGAAGACACTCATAAAAGGAAGACACTCAGCAGATGTGAGCTCTGGTTAGTTGACTTTCTAGCTTCAAGAACCATAACAAATAATTCTGTTCCCTACAGACTCTTACTTAGCTATTCTGTTATAATCGCATGTGAGTGAATGATGAAATAAGTCAAAGACTAATATTACATAAAAGTAAACTAGAATGTTTCCATCTTATGTCATTATAACATTCAGAGGAGGAAGTGTCTTTTCAATCTAGAGTCCTTGTTTTGTAGATAGGAAGTCAAGATGATGAGTAACAAATTTGCTTGCCTGTGTGAGCCACTGTTTTCACCAAATATTGTAGCATGAGGCCATTCTAGCCAGTCCTAATGTGTTAGCACATGCTAGATGTATTGACTGTAGTTCTGCTGTCCCACAGGGTGGCCACCTGTAGCTACTGAACATCTGAAGTAGGCTCTGTCCAAATTGAGATACATTATAAATACAGTATTTGGAGCCAGACTGTGATGGTGGCAAATGCCTTTAATCCCACCACTTGGGAGGCAGAGGCAGGCTGATCTCTTTGAGTTCAAGACCAGCATGGTCTAAAAAGTAAGTTCCAAGACAGCCTGGGCTCTTACAGAGAAGCCCTCTCTTGAAAAACCAAAATAAATACTACTTGCCCACCAGTAAAACTTAGCACAAATAATCAAAGATGCTATCTCATAAATTATATAACTATTTATATAAAATACAATATGATGAAGTGGTTATATTGGGTTAAAGCAAATATATGGTTATATATTCTTTATGTTGATATTATGTATTATTAAAGATATTGCATTACATAAATAAATTTGCTTGCTGTTCTATAACCAGTATGGTTAAATTATTTTTGGGTTTTGACCAGATCAACCAGATAAACCAAATAGTAGTATAAAATTATAATTAAAAAATAAATTCTGGGGCCCCAGAGTTGGCTCAGTGCGTAAAAGAAACTGCTGTATAAACATGAGAAGCTGAATTTGGTTCCCCAGCACCAAGCCAGACACTGGGGTTTGGGAGTAAAAGAATTACCAGGGTGGTTGGCTGGGTATCCAGCCTAGTGGGAAAACCAGCATGCTTTAAGTTCAGTGAGAGACCCTGTCTCAAGAGAGTATCACAGAGTGACAGCAGACATCCATCTCTCATTTATCTACCACGGCCTACAAGATCTGCTTTAGTCTTGTAAAATGACCTTTCCCTTTATGTTCTCTTTTCTCATAGTCTCTTGAATCTTTAACAAAGCCATTTCCTTCATGAGCATCTTTTCTGACATTTACACTTTTTCTGTCAGCTGTGAGTATGACTGTTAGCTGCTTATCAGCCTGGTCTCTGGACATGTTGCTCTGTTTTCTGTCATCCAGACAGACTTCCCATTGTGTAATCTGCTGCATGTCTCATAACCTTCACAAGGACAGGAACAAAACTATGTGAGAATATATGCTTTTGCTGATGCAAGAAACAAAACATTTCTTTTGCATTTACTGTTCTGTCAATCATCGTTATCATTATGATGACCAAATTCTTGACACTCAAAACTTAAAAGGAGATAAAAGTCCATTTACTCATGGTTCCAGACATTTCAGTCCATCATGACTAAGAGGGGAATGGAAGGGGTCACACAGGTCAAGGGAAGTCGAGTGGAACAGAAACAGGAAGGAGCCAAGGGGAAACACCTTCAGTGACTTGCTACTTCCAACCAGGCCCTACTTTCCACACGTCAACTCATAGTCTATGTAAGATCTAAATTTACTAATGGATAACACCATTTATTATATAAGAAAACTCATGATCAAATTGTTTCTGATAACATCCTCACAGACAGACCCAGAGGTTTGCTTTATTAATTTATTAATTTCTCCATTCAAGCAAGTTGTCAGTCAAAACTAATCATCACAGCTACTGTTCCTTGCATTTTAAAAGAACTGTTTCATTTAATATTCGTGGTGATTCTACTAGAAAAATATTATTATTATCACCACTCACTAGGAGGGAAATAGAATCTTATAAATGTTAAAAGCATGCCTTAGTTAAGTTACTCAGGAATTAAATATTTAGGATAAGGTTCAAACTTGGATTTAATTTTAGCTTTAGACCTTAAACTGAAAACAATATTAAAAAAATAAGAATTTAAGACACATAAATGACATACCCACTCAAATATATATAGTGATGGTGTAAGAGTAGAAAGAAGCCATTATAACTCTGTGGGAATAGATTTGTAACGAACTATAGAAATGATCCCTGAAAGTAAAGGAAAATCCTTATGGAGCACTGAAATAGGTATTTTGTCTTCTAAGGAAGAACTGAATACACACAATAATCTTTTTGAAATGTGTACTTCATTTGAAATTTTTGCTTAGATGCAAAAGAAAGTATTCTACTATCAAATTAATTATATCAGCATGTTATTATCTGACTCTAAGGCTCTGGGTTTTTAAAAGACCATGTTTCAAGTGCTTTGTATATCTGTGATTTCTGCTGCCTTTCCACTAAAGTCTAGTATAGTAGAAACAAGGGGGTGTCTTATCTAGAGCATCTCTAAAGTGCATTAACACCAATGTCCATTACAGCAGAGACAATGGGGTGTCTTATAGAGAACATCTCTGAAGTGCATCTTTTACTTTCTTCCCTTTGCCCAAAACATTCTTCTTTCTTTTTAACCTGACTATAGTGTTGGATTATAGTTTGGTTTTGTTTGTCTTTCTGAGACAGGGCTTCATTATATAGTCTTAGCTGGCCTAGAACTTACTATATAGCCCAGGCTGGCCTTGAACTCAGAGATTAATTTTTCTCTGCCTCCACAATGCAGGGATTAAAGGTGTGTGCTACCATGCCTGGCTCTATCTAATCTATCTATCTATCTATCTATCTATCTATCTATCTATCTATCTATCTCCTATCCAAAGTTTTCTTGTTTGTTGAGGGTTTTATTTGTTTGTTTGCTTTTCAGCTTAGGAGAAAGTCCTGTTAATTCACCAGAACTGGTCTTATAGACTTCTATGTAGTAGTTGTAGCAGCAGCAATTAGACTGGCATTCATTCATGAGTTTCTTTCTTGCAAAAACAGTGATGCTTGAGAGCTGGCTTTAAAAGCCAGTCTGAGAGAATAGCCTTATATCCTCCTCACTGGCTTAGGCAGTACACATGCCTTCTTAGTCATGTCTTTGCTGCTTTCAGGTAACCATAATATACCTTCAGAGGATTAAACCCTAGCAACACAAATACCACAGCATCAAAGTCATCAAGTTATAGCATCTGGATGGGAGGTGAACAGATTTTGGTGAAATCTGTCTGGTCAAAGCTATCATCTCTAAATCAGCTTTTGGACTGAAAAGTGTCTGAGTCAATTATTCTGCATGAAACAAAACTGGCTCTTTCTCTTTTGATGCTTACATAGAAAACCGATAATGTAGCTGTCTCTAATTAAGTTTGGAGACTCCAGCTTCCTATGGAATTAACCAAACAATTATGTCTAGTATTGGCCCAAACATGCTCTCTGGGTTTTGAATAGATGATGTAGTGATTAAGAGTAGAAGAAATGATCTTGATCTTGTACTTATGCTAACCACAAATATTTCTTCTGGTAGGGCACAGAGTAATCCCGTTCTTTAAAACTCTCTAATGGAATCTCTGCAAGCGTGGAATATAATTAAATGCAGAGTTTTTCAGGTGAGCATGGTTGTCCGTGTGAATAAAGATGAGCTTTAGGTGAGCCAGTTTGGACCTTCCCTGGTCTGCTTGTCTGTATTTGTTCTTGCTGCTCTTAGGGCATAAAATGGCCCTGTTAAATCAGACTGTCAAAATGGCAAGGCTCCCTGTTTGATTTACTCATACCACATAAACCCATGCAGACCGGTATGAATGCCACATTTGAGAAAATCTCCAGTTTGGGAAAACATACCGGGTACATTAAAAAGGAATTAAATGGATTTCTTTTTTCAAGATGTGTTTGGTAGGTAGAAAGTAATGCTGAGGTGACTCCCGCCCCGGGTAATAGTCTAGCTAAGGATGCCTGTTTCTCCTGGAAATTGCTCCACAGGGATTCATAGCATCACTTGGGGGAGGGGAGAACGGCAAGAACCATGTTTTCACCCTCCCAGAAAAGGGGAGGTGATAAAGAACGCCCTGACCTTCTACAGAGCCAGCAGCAGTTCACACATTTCAAAGAAACCCCGTTGTGAGCTTTGCTGTGCCTAGGCACCACGAGGCATGCTCTACTTCACTGTTCTACATTTACAGAATACAGACAATTGGGTGTGACCCACTTATTTTATTTTCTCAGCATGTACTCCAGGCTCGCTTTACCCAATAGGTCTCCATGCTATTATTTTTAAGCAGAATTAAAAAGCTAAGTTGATTTAATGCTGGTGTAGTATACAGATGTGTCCTATGGTTACAGAAACTGGAGTATCTTCCAGAATGGTGTGTGTACCAAAGAACAACAAGAAGCATGGAAGTTTATAAGATATTCAACGATTACTTCTGGAGATCTTAATTTACTGGGTGTTGTACCCAGAGTCCAGAGTCCCCGCCCCCCACCCCCCAAAAAAAGACCACCAAGAGACTCGTCCAATGCAACAGCAAAGAGTTCTTTATTGACAAGCTAGATTGAGTCACTCCATTAATCAGATATAGTACTGGAATAGGAGCAACCATGAGCAGCATAAAACAAGATTTTTATTTTGGGGAGGGAGAGTCTAGAGAGGCTTCAGAGTTTCATGGTTACAGTCCTGGGATTGGTACAAGCTTGGGCTAGGGGCACCTGGTATGAATTCATTGGCTGTTTTGAATTCTAGGGATGTTTCCACATTTAGCAGTGGTCATTTACTTATATCAACAGATCAGCAGGTGAATCTGGAGACTATGTCATCACTTTTCCAGGAAGGGAATGTTTGAAATGTCAGGTATTTTCCCTTAGGTGCTGGCTCCTCCCTGGATAGTATCTGAAATTTGGGCCCTTCCTGGTACCACCAGATGCTGATTGCAAGAACCTGCTGTCTGTCTGGCTTTCATTAAACCTGTCAAGGCAGTTGTGTGGTCAAGCTGCTCTGAGCCCCATGCTGGGGAGGGAAGAGGGTCATGAAAAAGATGGGAACCGTGGTATCCTAAGACAGGACGACAATTCAGACCTTCAAAAAAGAACGAGTTTCCTTAGACAGTGGTGTTGCAAGCCTTTAATCCCAGTACTCTGGAGGCAAAGGCAGGCAGATCTCTGTAAATTCAAGGTCAGCCTGGTCTACAAAGTGAGTTCCAGCACAGCCAGGGCTACACAGAGAACCCTGTCTTGGAAATTTAAAAAAAAAAAAAATTCTCAGAGTACCTGCTCTATTGGTAGGAAAATAAAAGACTTGAAAAATAGCTTCTTATTAGCTGAAAATTGCACTCTTTTAGATAGAAAGGTTTATAGTATATGGTAGCTATAACACAAAATTTTTAAATTTCTCTGAATGTAGAAGGTTGGATGTATAAAGGTAGCTTAGTGGCTAAGAGGTAAAGAGCACTTGCTTCTCTCTCAGAGACCTGTTCTCAGCGTCCATGTCTGGTGGTTTAAAACTGACCTGTTCTAAGAGATCTAACACCCTCTACACGTCTTCACAGGCACACACATACCACACACACATACATACACACACACACACATAAATTAAAATTTAGAAAGTTGAACAAAAGCGCAGCGTGCTTTTGTTATAATTTTATTGCTCAAAAGTTTAAGTTTCATACACAATTAGAATGCTTGTGAATACTTCCTGTACAAATATCATTTACATTACTTACCATAATTTGTTGAACTAGTAAGTCCTACTGAGTCATATTCCAACAGGACTTCCAAATCACCAAAAGCCCTGCAATGCAGGAGTTCGGGGGAATTAGATTCTGTAGGTTGCTGTTTAGTACCTGTGTCTACTGACTGTCTTAGTCAGAGTTTCTATTGCTGTGAAGAGACACCATGACCATAGCAACTCTTACATAGGAGAACATTGAATTGGGGTAGCTCGCTTACAGTTCAAAGGTTCGTCCATTATCATAATTGTCTGGGACATGGCAGCATGCAGACAGACATGGTGTCGAGAGGTAGCTGAGAATTATGCATCTTGCAGATAACAGGAAGTGGTCTGAGACCCAGGATGATAACTTGGAGACCTCAAAGTCTGCCTTAGAGTGACATACTTCCTGAAGCAAGACCACGCCTACTCTAGCAAAGCTGTATCTCCTAATAGTTCCATTCCCTTTGGGGGCTATTTTCTTTCAAACCATCACAGTTACCTCTTGTATTTATTTGATCGTTAAAGTGTTTTTTAAATTTACTTTTACTTTACTTTGTGTGTATAAGTGTTTCTCGTGTCCATTTACCATGTATGTGCCTGGTGCCCACAGAGGCCAAAAAGAGCATCAGGTCTGGAATTGGAATTACAAATGGTTGTGAGCTATCAAGTGGATGCTGGGAGTTGAAATTGAATCTTCAATAGTACCTGCCAGCAATCTTAACTGCTGAGCCACCTCTCCAGTCTCCAGACTTTGACACTAAGATTTTCCTTCTGTTCCTTTAGGATACAAAACAAGCTATTTTCGAATGGGAATAATTAGTGTTTGAAATCCTAATTTTATAGAGCAAAACTAAGTTCTGAGTAAAAAGAGCAAGTCAGGATTGTTTATTGTTATAAAATTTCTCTTTTAGACAGAAGAGAATTCTACTTAGAGCTGGAAGAAGAGGTGTGCTCCGCAGACCACTTTTCAGTCCATACTGTTAACTTGATTAAAGGGGTTGATGAGAGGAAAATCAGATATATACAAGGATTTGTCTCATTTCTTCGGTGTCTAGGATTGTATTTAAAGGACATTTTACATTAGGAGATAGGTGAATGACAGACACAGGTTATTTGAAGATGTGAGAAAGGGGGTCAAGCAGCAGAAATGCTTGGCATTGGCTATGGATCCAACCAAGTTCCTGGGCTTCTTTCTCAACAGTATGTTTTGAAAAGAGACTCTTATATTAGTATGCAAATATCACCTGTATGAAACAGACTTTGATCTTATTCAGAGTACTGTTGGGCCTTGGTGATGTGAGGTAAGTTTGGATGAGAATGACCCTGCCCCACAAAGACTCATGCACTGAAAACTTGGTCCTCGGGCTGGAGAGATGGCTCAGAGGTTAAGAACACTGACTGTTCTTCTGGAGGACCTGAGTTCAATTCCCAGCAACCATATGGTGGCTCACAACCATCTATGATGACATCTGGTACCCTCTTCTGTATATTGTATACATAATAAATAAATAAATCTTTAAAAAAAGAAAAGAAGAAAAAGAACACTTGGTCTTCAGTTGATGGTGATATTTAGAGAGATGCTTCTTCCACCCATTTTCTCCCCCTCTCCCCCTCTCCTGTTTCAGCTATGACATGAGTTCTTGGCCTCTCTTTCTGCCGCCACACTTGCCTGCCATGATGGACTCCTACCCCTCTGGAACCACAAACCCTTTCTTCTATAGAGTTGCTTTGGTTGTGGTGTTTTATCACAGAGAAAGAAAAGTAATACCATTTTAAATAGATGGAGTTGTTTTTTAAGTAATTTTACCCAAAGGACACTCATAGGGCAAACATTATAGGTCATCACAGCATGATTGTAAGCCTACTAATTGGTTTTAGAATTTGAGAAAATAGCAACACAGCTCTTATAGAAGAAGAAAACCAAAAATTACACTACTTTATCATGTTCAGCTTCTTGGGGATGGTGAATGAGGCTGACAAAGGACAGATTAACAGAAGAAAGGGGTTGTCATTGTAATAGAGATCCAGCAAGTGAAAGAGTTGGCTTCTTAAATGGCCAAGGTTAGGGACGTTTAAAATCATCTAATTTAGTAGGTAAGAGACATGAGGGAAAACGAGGAAAAACCAATGTTGCTTTAGGAAAGGATAAGCTAATTTTCGAAGAACTTATGAGTGATGTGAAAGTTTATATTGTCGTCTGTTAGTTCAGTTGTGAGCTGCCATATGGGTATTGGGAATTGAACCTGGGTCATCTGGAAGAGCAGCCAGTGCTCCCTGAGCCATTTTTCCAGCCCCTCAGCTGTGAAAAACCTTTCTCTTTCCCAGACAGGAGATGTGGCTTGGTTTATTTCTTCACAGATGCTACTTTGGCTCAGATGGTAGAAGGGTCCAAAAGGCTTCTCTCTGCATGTATTGATTTTCATAGACTAGCCTATCATAGTCCATGATGGTGGTTCTCAACCTAGGGGTCACTGCCCCTTTAGGAGCTGAACAATCATTTTATAGGGGCTACATATCAGATGTTTACGTTACAGTTCATAATAGCAGTAAAACTACAGTTAAGAAGTAACAACAAAAACAATTTTATGGTGGAGAGGTTCACCACAACATGAGGCACTGTAATAAAAGTCACAATATTAGGAAGACTGAGAACCAATGGTCTATGCCAAAGTATCACTTACTAGAGAGCCATATATAATCTGACTCTATTCCACGCTATGGAATAGAATATTGGAGATAGAATAATAGAATTATGGCTGCTGCCATAAGAAAACTCCAAGTATGAATTCAACATGTGTAAACAGTGATATGGCTCCTTACACCAAGAAATGACATTTTGATGTTTTCTTGGCATACAAAGTGAAAAAGTTAAAAATTAGCAAATTATGCTGCACATTTCAATCACTTCTAGATTCCACCCCTAAACAGATGGCTACTAATACAATGTTTCCTAAAGCTTACATAATCCTAAAAATAACAAACACAATATTTTGATGAAGGAATAAATACATTGCAGAGACAGAATATGCTGGATTATAGTTTCTTATGATAACAACAGTTTAAGTACATTGAAGAATATATTTAACAGGGTTGCACTGAAAATTTACATCAGCTTAAGATATTTGTAAATTAATAGAAGAAGCAATTAATATATTCCTAACTACTAATGCATATTTACTTAGTGTTTATATTCATAACCTGTAGTGGAAAACCTGAAGCTACCCAGGTAAACTTTGATGACATTAAGAAACCAGGGCGGACCAAGGCATGGTCAGCGGAAAAGAGCCTGGAGGAAGAGAGAGCAGGACTCCTTTCTGGACTGGTGGCATGGTTGGGAAGGACCGCTTAGTTTGGACCTCTCCTGCGCGCTGCTTCTCCACCTTTGTCCCCCTCTGAGCACCCTTTGTACTGTAAGTGGCTTTGGAATAATAAACATTACCTTAATATAGACCTCGCGGCGGGTTAAATTCTGTAACCATAACCCAAGAATTCATTTACAATTTTGGATAAAACAATGTCATATATGTAGCTTGATGATGATGGTACATGCCTTTAGTCCTAGCATACAGAAACAGGCAGATCTCTGTGAGTTCAAAGGCAGCCTGGTCTTCAGAGTAAGTTCTAAGAAAGCCAGAGCTACACAAAGAAATCCTGTCTGGAAATACAAAGCAAGACAAACAAAAAAAGAATATCATATGCAAACTGTGCAGTTATCTCAGCCTATAGCACATGCTCCCTATAGAGAGCATGCTGCCTAATGTGGTCACATGGAAGGACCAATGGGACATGTGGTAGGGAAATGAGCAAGGCATAGCATGTTCCCATTCATGAGGAATCTAAAATGGACAGAAACACAGTGGAATGGTCTTTACCATGGGTAGGGATGGAGAAGACCCAGAAGCTGCTTATAAAAGATGTTTTCATAGTAATGGAGAGGTGATGATTAGACTAAATGGCTTTAGCAAAACAGAAATGTTAATTAATGTCTCACTAACAAATTCCCACTAGATGGCCTAAATGAAGCCTATACTTTAATCAATTGAGACTTTTCCTTGCCCTAATACTGAATTTACTCTCTCTCCTACACATCCTGGCTCCTTTGGCAGGACCCCAGGTCTCTTCCAGGTAGTATTTGCCTAGCCCATGCATCCTGTCTGTTCAAATAAACATTTGGAAATTATGACATAACAAAGTTGGTCTTTTAGCAACTAGGAGGAAGTTCCAGTTTTGAAAGAGGGCTAACTTATAGAATTCAAGACAGCTGGTTTACACTACAGCTAACGGTATGTTTTATTGTTGTTCCTTTTGTTTTCTTTCTTTTTTTTTTTTAAACTTTATTTATTTATTTATTTGCCTTGGTGTTTTCCTGGAACTGAAACTACAGACAGTTGTTAGCTGCCATGTGGGTGCTGGGAATCGAACCCGGGTCCTCTGGGAGAGCAGATGGTGCTCTTAACCGCTAAGCCATCTCTCCAGCCCCTCCTTTTGTTTTCTGAGACAAGGTTTCTTTGTGTAGCCCTTGGCTGTCCTGGAACTCACTATGTAGATCAGGCCAGCTTCAAACTCACAGAGATCTGCCCGCCCCTGCCTCCTGAGTTCTAGGCTTAGAGGTGTGCACCACCAACAAGGATAATCATTTTTTTTTTTTTTTTTTAGAACTTGTTAAACTTGTAGATATCATGTTAAGAGGGGCTTTTCTTCCTCTCTATTTTTTTCTTTGAAACATAATATCACTATGTAGCTCTGACTAGTCTAGAACGCTCTACATAGTCCAGGTTTGCCTGGAACACATAAAGATTTGATTAAACCTGTCTTCAAGTATGAGATTAAAGATATGTGCCACTGTGGCCAGCTATATTTGTAAGTAATAGTAGTATAATATGAGTTAAAATTTATAGGGTTTGCCACGTGTGAGCTATATTTGAGAGGTTTGTATCAATTATCTCCCTTTGGTTTCATTGCAGTGCTCTGGGAGAATCCTGTTACTGGCTACATTTATCAATGAGGAAGCTCAGGTGTTGAGAAAAAAAAAAGAATGAAAGAATATTGACATGAGTCATACTTGAAGCTGTGTACTTTATATCTAGAAATGTATTTCTCATAGCCCCAAGGCAGAGAAATCTGTGACTGAGGTACCTGCAAGTCTGGTGTAGGACGAAGGCTCATTGCTCATAGATGGTATCATTTAGGAAGGAAGGGCAAGCGGTCAGCAAGGATGAACAACTCCCTGCATCACTTTTATAAGGCCACTGATGCCATTCATAAGGGCTCCATTGTTATGGTGACGTAACACCATCCCCAGGCCTCCTCATCTTTTAAAACCACATTACATTGGCAATAAGTTTCAACATATTATGGATGAAAAACTCAGACTATGGCAGATAGATATAAAGGGAAATCATGAATTAAATTATTAACTATTTACTCAGTCAGTTCTCTTATTTGCCGCATACGTTTCAGAGGCCCTGGGAATACAGTGGTGAGCAACATCACTATGTTCTTTGTTTTTGTTTTTTGGGTTTTTTTTTTTCCTTAGTAGAGAGTTGGATTGAGAAATGTTGATGTGCTGGGCCCAAGCAATGGCAGCTGCAAAGAACAACAGAATGCCTGGGGCAGGTCAGTCTATCTGTATGTGACTTCTCAGGAAGAAAATAGGTGATTGATTCATAAGTTTCTAGTTTGAACAACTAGGTCAAACTTCAGAGGAGAGAAACATGATGACTTCACTTTTAAACTGCATGACTTTTAGATATCTAAAGAATAGTTCAATGATAATAATGAGCACAAGCCAGATATATATACTTATAATCTCTTCCTGAATCCTAAGATCTGAGTTGATATCATTGGCCTATAGAAGCCATTATATGAGATTATTTTGAAAGTATGGAGTAAAACTATCTGAAGGCCAAAGATCAAAATAAAAATTTAATAAACACGCTGTGAATAAATGAACAAAGTGAGATAAATCACACTACAGGGCACACACACATTTATTATTTATTTATTTGTTTGTTTACTTTTTACATATTTACTTATTTTGGAGATAACGTGTCACTGTATAGATATGGCTATATGGTAACTCACTGTGTAGACCTAGACCAGACTGATCCTGAACTCTTCTTTTTTTTTTTAAGCAACTAAGCATCATTAATTCAAGGCAATATGTTATAAAGACTAAACAATTGATAGAAATGAGAAATTTTGTTTTGGATCAGTAACATGAAGAAATAGGAAGACAGACTTCCAAAGATAGGTCCCCAGGCAGATCTTGAGTTGACCTAGGGGACCACCTAGTAAAGGGGTGAAGGGGATTTGAACATACAAAGTGGACTTTGTATCAATTCCACAGAAGGAAACCAGAAGAGAGATGGTGATGATGAGTTCCACCCTCACTGCATTTACACATAAAATTACACATAATTTTATAATTTTATAAATTATAAGCACAGAAAAACTTCATAAAATGCCAGAGGAGTACATTTTATGCATTACGTAAATTGGCAGGGCAGACCTTCTCTATAGACTGCTAGGGAGGCATTGGAATGGCTGTGCTATTCTAGGGTTAAGCAGGGGAGTAAATGAAATCATCCTGCAAAGAGCCACAGTCAACACCCACCATAAAGAACTTGATTGCTATTTAAATGCAGCTTCACTGTCCCTTCTGTGGGCTTCACAGCCTAATGAAGTGCACTCGAAAGGTTCTCTCTGTATTGTTCATTATAAATGTAACTTATAATTGCTACGATGAAGCATAATTACCTAGAGCCAGATTAGATGAAATGTGAGTGCCATTACAATCTTCTTTAATTAAGGGAGGGCAAGCTCCAGGGAAAAGGAAAATGGATCCAGTGATGTTAGCTTTTACATAATGAAAGAAAAGACATGAGAAAAAACTTAGAATTACATTTTTAAAGCTTATCAATACATTAAAAAAATTTTTTAAACATGAAGCCATGCTTTAAATCTCAGCACTCAAGAGGCAGAAACAGGAGGATCATTGTGAGTTAGAGTCCTGCCTGAGCTACATAGTGAGACCCTGTAGGGGGGCAAGGTGTGGAGTTACAATGTAAGAAACATTATTGTTGCTAATTTTGAGTCACATCTCTAACTATGAATTCTCTAACTTGACTTTTGTCCTTAATAAACCTTGTCTGTTTTTGTGTCCAGTGATAACCCTGTCTCTGGAGACTGAACATGGGCAGAGAATGACTTAATGGTTAGAACCAATGAACGGGTTCTTTTTTTTTAATATTTATTTATTATGTGTACAGTATGTTGCCCTCATGTACACCACACCAGAAGGCACCAGATCTCATTTTAGATGGTTGTGAACCACCATGTGGTTGCTGGGAATTGAACTCAGAACCTCTGGAAAGAGAAGCCAGTGCTCTTAACCTCTGAGCCAACTCTCCAGCTCCCTGAATGGGGTTCTTGACCTGGTTATTCATGCATTTATTTTTCTCTTAAGTTGCATACCAATTGCTTCAACTCCTCCACTATTTTAATTTCTAAGGAAAGCTAATTATAACTTAGCATTAGTGGACACACAAAGGAAAGCATCTGGTTTTGTACACCGGCCACAGCTTTGTAGGTGTGAAGTCTCCTGCTCTATTTGCTTCCTTCATTTCTAGGTCTCTTATTGCTGAGTTGGCTGTGAACAATTCCTGAGGGTTATGTAGCTAAATTGCTCCTGAGTGTCTGATTATTTAAGAAAATAAAGCCTGAGCCTACAAATTTTGAATGAATTCTATTTGGTCTTATTAATAAAAAAAAATAAATAAAAATTTAAAAAGTAGAAAGATCACACAGAGAAACGAGCCCCAGCCACTTCTATGGAATCCTCAGACTCAGTGCCTCTGTGTCCTCAGCTCAAAGGGCAGGGCTTCCCAGGCAAAGGGCTGAACTCCTGTCTCCTCTTTCTCAGCCCAATTTTAACTTTCCTATTGCTAAAATTCAAGGCGGGTGCCACCACTGCTTGGTTCTGGCCTCTGGGATTAAAGGAGTGGGTCACTCACTACTCTCTGACCTTTATGGTGGGTGGCTCTGTCCTCTGATTTTTCAGGCAAACTTTATTAGATATACAGTATATCACCACAGACAAAGCAACAAAAGAATCATGTAGCTATGCAGTATTGCAGTATTCCTGGTATGTTTACACTTTGCCTCTCACCAGGCAGGAAATCTCAGTAGGAGCAGTCAACATGTATTAACATGACTAAGAAAATTTCACTTTTCTTTCAAGAATTCATTCTGACCTAAAAGGAGCTGAAGATTTCTTTTAATTATCCCCAAAAGGGTGAGAAAATAGGTTCACTGAGTGTAGGCTACCAACATGTCTTCAATCTGAGGAAACCACTTCTCTCACAAACCATAAAAATGGAACTTGCGGGGGCTGGAGAGATGGCTCAGCGGTTAAGAGCACTGTCTGCTCTTCCAGAGGACCCAGGTTCGATTCCCAGCACCCACATGGCAGCTAACAACTGTCTGTAGTTCCAGTTCCAAGCAAACACCAAGACAAATAAATAAATAAAAACAAACAAACAAAAACAAACAAACAAACAAAAACCCTGAACTTGCTACTTCCAGAGGCAGCTAGGGATACCGAGGGCCTAGGATTCGTGGTAAGGTGGTCTCAGAGACTCAGGAAAGCTGCCCTGGTAATATGACCCTTGTCTCTATATTCCTCACATGTAGCACAGCTGAGGGATCTCAGCAAGCAGCATATCTTGGGTTTTTATTTCCTAAGCGATATGTGATAGCTGGACTGGTGTGGATGGATGCTCTATCTTTAGGAACTGGATCAGACCCTAGGAATGATCAGGCCAGCTTGTGTGGAGGTAGAGGGCTTTACTTTCTCAGCATGTTCTACACTTTCTTCAAGATCAAATGAGAATTCTCCCTGTAAAAGAGAGACAGGCAGGCTTTTATGTATTTACAGTTGGGATGTAGGTCACAGGGTACAGAAGTGGGTGCTGCTTTATCTTAGAGAATTATATCTTAAACTCAGGACATTTTCATTACAAATAATGCATGAAAATTAAAATATGATAAGAGCAAGTAACCACCTCTTAGAAATAGAAGGAAAATTAATCTTTTCCCCCTTTGTCTTGTTACTGATAGAAATCTACAGTGACCTGCAATGCATATTGCTTTTTTTATTGTGTAGATGCTATTTTTTTGTAACAAAAAAGGATTATGTTTATTTGTTGCAACTATTTTTGAAAATAGCATAATTATAAGCATGGTAAATTGCTTAACCTCTTTATACTCCAGTGTCCCCAAACTATACAATGAAGATGTTCATTCATTTTTAAAAGAAGCCTGGTTGAGATTAGAAATGTTGAAAACAAAGTGTTTAGTGAAATGACTGAAAGATAGCAAAAGCCCTGGAAACTCAGAATGTCCCCAAATCCTCCACTCCTTCTCTAATCTCTAGTTGCTGCTCAAGATATGCTGTTGCATGAGACATATCACCCTGGGGGCTTCAATCAGACATAGCTGATGAGTGATGCTTAATCAGTAACTGCTATGTGCATGAACAGCTGATGATAATTGTAGGCATAAACAATCTATAGAGTCTGATTATGTTCGATTTTCCTTTTATTTTAGTAGATTGTTGATGCCAGTGGCCTCTGTCTTGTTCCTTTTCTTCCTATTAATATGCAAATTACAACTTGCATTATTTTGTTCCTTTCAGACAGGGTCTCAAGTCCAGCCTATTTATTCTCAAACTTACTGCATAACCAACACTGGCTTAGACCTCCTCTTCCTCCAGTCTGCACCTCCCAAACACTGGGATTTCATGTATGGGCAACTACATCCGGCTTCACAAAATACATTTGAGCAAACATTTAGGAGACAAATGCATGTTGTCAAGCTCAGGACTACTTTAGCAACTACTTTAGCAAAAGTATCAGGGGGAGGGAATCTAAAGGATCAAATTCTGAAGGACCATTATGGAGTATCATGGAAGCCTTATATTCTCTTACCTTAGATCTTAGACTGCCATCGGTTTAAAGCATGGATTCATTTTGGCTAATAAAATTAGTTCATTTGAGATATGATGGTGCTAAGTAGCCTTTGCTAGCTTGCAGCTACCCATGTAGGCTCAGGTGTCCTAGAGCTCACTATCTTCCTGCCTTGGCTTTCTACTTGATGGGATGACAGACCTCCACTCTCATATCCAGTACTTTGTGAGAATTTAGTTTTAGAATATTTGTCTGGGCACCAGGAAGGAAAAGGGATCTGGGGCACAATCTCATGATTCATCTTTGCAAGGAAAATTGCAGGAAGAGACGATTAATGGTGGATGAGAAAAAGCTAAAGGTCCTGGCAGATCTTGATGATTGGTTCCGACTTGGATCTCCTTCTATGTTGTCCTGTGGATTTCCAGAGGAAACACTTTGAATAGGTACCAGCTTCTATCTCTTTATTTTATTTTCAAAATTATTCTGTCTAGTTGATTTTCCATCTTGAGTATGTATTGCCTGGGACTTATGCTGAGGGATTAGATAATCATTTCCTCTTGTATGTTTTGGAACATATACCATTTAAATAAAAGAATTGGGTGGTTTTGTCCTTATAGTTGCCTGGAAGCATTTTGACTTCCTGTAGTTTTACATTATTAGTTCACCTATGTTTCTCATCTTGACCTCTGATTTACTTTTTATATGTCACTTCACCTCTGCCATGATGAATTCTCCTGTTAAGTTTCAATATCCCTGAAACTTGCCTGTTTAGCTGATTGGACTTTTATTTTGTATTATACTTAGAACAAATCCCTGAGAAACAGCTCCTTGATGAGTTAATTAATTCAGTTAAGATTAATGTATTTTTATATGATTACATAAATGACTAACCTAAATGGTGTGTTTTCGTATTGCATCTGTCCCATACTACTCCTTTACCCAGTCCTGAAATGCCAAGGCATACAACATCCCACTTACATATTTTTTTCTCTTTAAAAACTCTCTCACCCCACTGCCCATCAAAATCCCAACACAATATTTCTTGGACCTTGAAAGAACAATACTCAATTTCATTTGGAATAACAGGAAAGCCAGGATTGCCAAAACAATTTTACTCAACAAAAGAACCTCAGGAAGTATCACCATCCCTGACTTCAAGCTATACTATAGAGCTACAGTAATAAAAACAGCCTGGTACTGGCATGAAAACAGACTTGTGGATCAATGGAATAGAATTGAGGATCCAGACATTAACCCAAAAACCTATGAACACCTGATCTTTGACAAAGAGGCTCAAAACATTCAATGGAAAAAAGATAGTATATTTAACAAATGGTGTTGGTATAGCTTGATGGAAGTGTGTAGAAAAATGCAAATAGATCCGAGCCTGTCACCCTGCACAAAACTCAAATCCAAGAGGATCAAAGACCTCAACATAAACCCAGCCACTTTGAACTTGATAGAAAAGGAAGTGGGAAATACACTTCTACAAATTGGCACAGGCCACCACTTCCTAAATATAACACCAGTGGCACAGACACTAAGACCAACAATCAATAAGTGGGATCTCCTGAAGCTAAGAAGCTTCTGTAAAGCCAAGGACACTGTCAATAGGACAAAACGACTGCCTACAGAATGGGAAAAGATTTTCACCAACCCTACAAGTGATAGAGGACTGATCTCTAAGATATATAAAGAGCTGAAGAATCTAGAGC
>PVIH01001221.1:138322-251419 GCA_004025045.1 Sigmodon hispidus
TTGTAATAGCAAGAACCTGGAAACAACCTAGATGTCCCTCAACTGAAGAATGGATTAACAAACTGTGGTACATCTACACAATGGAATACTACTCAGCAGTAAGAAAAAATGATATCCTAAAATTCACAGGCAAATGGATGGATTTGGAGAATATCCTCCTGAGCGAGGTATCACAAACCCAGAAAGATAAGCAGGGGATATATTCACTCATTAGTGGTCTCTAAACAAACTAACAAGAAAAAAGCCAAGCATGCCCATGTTGCAAACCACAACCACTAAACAGCTTGGGATCAGAAACACCCTGGACTGACCCTTCGGACCCCACTCCAACTATAGGAACACCTGACTCACTCTTGAGGGAGGGGGGATTTGCCAGGAGGTGAGACTGAACCAAGCTTTATTGGATCAGTGGGACCATGGGACTGTTTGCAGCCTGCCCAGGGAGGGGATGGGGAAAAAAAAAGAATAACAAAACAAAACAAAAACAAACAAACAAACAAACAACTCTCTTACTCCTGAGCTCAGGACCAAATTCCTTCCACTGCATTGAAACATAGGGTTTCAACCAGGGTTCGAACCTGTCCAGGTTCAAACCTGTCCAAAAGAATAAACTGACCCTCATGTGTTTGCATTGGAATCCAGCTTCCAGGTGGTCTTTGGGGGGGGGGTGTCCCCTCACCATGGGTACAACAGTAGGCAGTGTGATCCACATGGCTCATGGGAGATCACAGAGACAACTTTGGAGTTGATTTCCCACTCTGTTTCTTTATTTTGAGGCAGAGAGTATGTACTACATACTCTCAGATGGTAGACCAAAGACTTTCTGGGCAATTCTCCTATTTTTGCCTCCCATCTCACCATAGAAATGCTGGGATTAGAAATGCATACCCATACCACAAATGACTTTTTAAATGTGGGTTTGTGGGTCTCAACTCAGGTTATCAGGCTTGCACGTCTAGTGGTTTTGTATACTGGGCCATTTGACCAGCTCTTAATGATAAGTTCTGTTTGTTTGCTTCGAGAAAATAATTTACTTTTCCTCAATAATCTGAACAGTTCTCTTTTCTATTTTTGTGTGTCATACACTTTGAGCATTTAATTTACATTATGCATATTTACAAATATTACATGCTTATTAGTAGCTTTTTACATAGTTTATTTTTTATTTATTGTTTATTTTTTATTAAAATATTTTCACACGCTCTATTTTGATCATGGTTTCCCCTCCTCCATTGCCTCCCAGATTCTCCCCACCTCCCTACCCATTCAATTTTCTGTTCTTTAATCTGAACTATCTCAAGAAGAAGAACAAGGTTGAAACTAATTCTTTCCAAGTTCAACGTTTTCTAAAGGCTCCAATAATCACTGTGCTGTAGCAGTGGCAAATGACACACAGGGCAGAAGAGTGAAATGAAGAACCAGAAATATATATGAAGTGGTATATAGGACCAAAGACTTTTTTGAGAGAGGGTCTCACTGTGTAGCACTGGCTGGGCTGGAACTTGCTATGTAAACTATTCCATCCCCCTCCTCCCTCCTGAATTCTGGAATTAAAGTATGCCTCATCATGACAAAGGTTAGTTAAAGATTTTTTTTTTAATTTTAATTTATATTATGTGTATAGGTATCTTGCCTGCATGTGTATCTATCTGCGTGAGGGTGTCAGATTACCTGGAACTAGAGATACAGACAGTTGTGAACTGCTGCCATATAGGTGCTGAGAATTGAACCTGGGTCCTCTGGAAGAGCATCCAATGCTCCTAACTGGTTAAGCCATCTCTCTAGCCTCCCCCCCCCAGCCAAAGTTTTTGACAAGTGTGTTAAGATTATTTAATGGAAAAAATTAGCAATGTTTTAAACAAATGCTATAAAAACTGGACATTTGCAGACGAAGCAAATAAATGTCACACACATAATTAAATTAAAAAAAATAGATCAAAGACCTAAATAAAACAGGTATAAATTATATAGTTCTTAGAAGAAAGCAGAAAGGTCTGTATAGGTTTTAACAGCATGACCTTCTCATCACTGCAAACACAGGAAAGAAGTAGATATGCTTAGTGTCTTAGCTACCTGTTTATTGCTGAGAAGAGACACCAGGAAAAAGGCAGCTTAAAAAAGAAAGCATTAACTGGGGACTTGCTCACAGTTTCAGAGGTAAGTGTGCAACCATCATGTTTGGGAGCATGGCAGCAGGCCGGCGGCCATGGTACTGGAGCAATAGCTGAGATCCTCTGATTTGCAAACCAAGGCAGAGGACTGGCAGAGGGAGAAGGGGAGGGGGAGCCTAACCCTAACCCTAACCCTCATGTGTGGGCTTTTGAATCTTCAAATCCTACCCCAATGACATACCTCTTCCAACAATGCCTCCCTCAAAACAGCTGGGGACTAAGAATTAAAGTTGGTGAGTTGGGGGCATTCTCATTCAAACCACCCCACTGAATCTCCTAATAGTTTTGAATTTGTTCATCAGAGGGTCCTATCAAAAGTGAACACATTAACTCATTGAATGTGCAATTATTTTGCTTAGTCATCTGCTTCTTGAGAGAATGATAAACAGAACATATAAATTCCTACAATTCAGCAGCAACAGGATAAATAAAAAGAATTAATATTTGCTCTCCAGACTTTGATTTTTTTTATTTTCCTAGCTGCTTAAAAGTAAATTTGATATGAAAGATTAATTTTTAAATATTCATTGGCATCTTTCTAGTTTTATTTGTAAACAAAAGTGATGTAATGAAATTTAACCAACTACAATCTGGAAGCACCAGTGATGTTGGTAATTTTTCCCAGAAAGGAAAAAAAAAAAAAACCAGAGTCCTTGAGCTCAAAGATAATCAAATCTGTCTCCCAGAGTTTCCCAGAGACCTGTGGGGATTTCGTGACTCCGGCAGATGATACAGCTGCCCTCTGATGTCGTAGATCCGTGGGCAGTGTGGCAATAACAGAAGCCAGAAGGTGTACAGACTGCACACTACTTATGGTGCAAATCATATTAGTGAGGAAAACAAAGTACAGGGCTGATGTGTTCAGTAAACAAAACATCCATTAGAAAGCAAGATTAGGAAAGGACTGAAATAAGCCCCCAAGTGGTTATGTTTTGAGACCTCAAGCCTTTGATCCTCAGCCACAGAACTCACTGGTTGCAGAATCATAGATGTTGAGCTACTAACTCATGTTCTGGCAGATGAAGTTTATTTGCAGGGCATACGTCATGGAGCTCCTTTGAGATTAAATGCGTTAGTGAGTATATGAGATTATATGAGATTGTCTGGCACGAATATGTACTCTATCCACGTTTGCTTTTGACTTGAGAACTGATGATAGCTATTCCATAAAAATGGGATGAGCTTGTCATCATTTTGTTTCTTTTTTCTTTTCATACATTTGCCAAAAGTAAATAAATAATAAATAAATAAATAAATAAATAAATAAATGTAGTGTTTTATGGGAATGAGTCTTGAAAAGTTGAAATAACCTTTCCCTGGGAGATGGAAATACATGTAATAGAAAACAGGCAAGAACTCAGGAGCTCAAACTCAGCACTGGGTTTTCTTTCCACTGACTTCTTCCCATCATATTTCCTCTGGCAGTTAGGGCTTCCACCTTCCTTGCCTCTCCATGCCAGTCACACCTACTCTAAGCAGTTTGTGTCTCCCTGGAGTGAGCCGTAAAAAAGCAGGGCAAACCCCTCTTCCTCAGCCATTCTTTTCATTAAAGGCTTAATGAGTTCTAGCTATAGAAAAATGAGTAAGACGAGTATATTGAAGACGAGCAACCAGCCATGGTATATCTAGTTGCAGTGAAACTAGATACCTCCTCTCCTACTAAGGCTGGATGAGGATACCCAGTAGGAGGAAAGGGTCCCAAGAGTCAGCAAAGAAAGGGTCCCAAGAGTCAGCAACAGCCCCTGCTCCCACTGTTAGAGGTCTGTAGTTTTGTTTTGGGGAAACAAATTTGGAGTGGTACGAAATGAAAAGGTAGAAACAACCTACTATTTTACTGGATGTAGTCATAGGGCAGAGAGGAAAAGGAGACAGTGCTGATAAATTCTTAGAAACAGTAGTTGAAAAAACTACAAATCCAAGAAGCTTTGTGAATCTCAAACAGCGTAAGTCTAAGGTCATCAAATTCTGAAATCAAATTAAAAAAAAAAAAACTTGATGGGAAAGGAGGAAGAGAAAAAATAAAGAAAGGGGAAAAGGGAGCTGGAGAGATGGCTCAGAGGTTAAGAGCACTGACTGTTCTTCCAGAGGTCCTGAGTTCAATTCCCAGCAACCACAACTGGTGACTCACAACCATCTATAATGATATCTGGTACCGTCTTCTGTATACTGTATACATAATAAATAAATAAATCTTGAAAAAAAGAAAAGGAAAGGAAAAAGGAATAGGAAAGAGGGGGCACCTTCCTTAAGGAAAGAAAAACACATTTTCTTTGAATTTTTTTATATTAGGGATTGGATCAAAGAACTTACATTTGATAGACAAATGGCTGTTCCACCATTGCACTACCTCCTCATTCCCCACAGGACAAAAACACAATCTAAGTAACAGATTTCTCATCGGAAACTCTGATGACCAGAAAGAAGTAAAAGTTTCCACATGCAGAAAGAATAGAATTATAAAGGCATCAGAATATTCATAAACAGAAGCATCATCAGATAAGGGAAATCTAAGGAGTAATTAGCTCTCACAGACCTGCTCTCACAAATGGGCTAATAGAAAAATATAGAACCAGGAAGAAAACAATAGAAGAAAGTTGATGTTGAGCATCACAAAGGAAGAAGGAACACAGGAAGCAGAAATGCAGCCAGTGCTGGGGAGAAGTAGTCTAGATAGGGGAAGAGTAGTACATTAGCTACTATGATGGGGAAATGAGAAAAATGGTGGAGGAGGAGGTACTTTCCAGGAGAGAAAGGAGGGAGAAGGAGGAAGGGAGGTGAGATCCTCAACAGTAAGGATGCTTGAAAAAGCCATATAGAATGACATTGGAATCACATTGCTTTATGTTTACTTAAACTTTCACATATTTGAGTGTGTACATACATGCATATAACAACAACAGTTCATGAAGAAAGGTCATGAATTTGAATGAGAGAAAAGCAGGGTAGATCAGAGCATTTGGAGGGAGGAAAAGGAAGGGGAGATGGTGGTTATTACAGTCTCAAAAAGTAAAAGAAGACTTATTTAAATATATATTCATACTTTATCATCTGTCTATTTATCTTTCTTCTATCTATCTATCATCTATTTTTAAAAATGAAGTTTAAATCACTTGGAATGGCAATGTTACCCCCCCCCCAAGAGCCATAGACACCCAGCCCCACCACAGCCAATGTCAGGCATAGGAAAACTTCTTTCAAGCTATTGGCTGGAGGAGTCTGAGTCCCCGCGTCAAAATATGCAAATACTGTTGCCTCTGGTTGCCTCCTGAAAACTGATGACAAGACCAGACTCCTGAAGCCACTATGCATTTCAGACAGAGGACTTATACAGGGACTGAACTGGAATTGATCTGGAAGCCTTCTATCTGAGGACCAGCTTTTATAGTAGCAGAGGGAGCTATGCAAGCTGCTGATGTAGAAAAGCAATCACTATTCCTACCCAGATGTGATGCCTCTGAACCACAATGACCAGCATGGCATGGTATTTCCCAAAGGCACAATTGTGGCATTTCTGTATTGGTGGTAACGAGCAACCTCTAATTGGACTTACAGTCCACTAAGTAGGAGAAATTCAGGCCTGAAGTTGTAAACCTAGCCAGCTACCTGTGTGGTGAGGTCATAGAACTTGAGAGAGTACACCATTGTCGTTGTACTAAGCACTATGATTTCTACGTTCTGACTACATTCTAAATATTTCTTTATACCCTCAGGTAAGGTATACCTGCTCCAAAGATCTTTGTACAGGAAGCTAAAATGGTCCAAGTGCAGAGAACAACTAACTATTGTGTGTCAAACCCCAATTGATGTATGTACAATGCAACTCCTACACTTGATGCTCAGTGAGAAAGAGGCATGGAGAGATTGAGAGAGCCAGAGACTGGGCTGTTGGATTTGAGATCATGTCTCCTATATGTCAGGGAGCTGCACTAGAGGATCTCAGCAATATGTGGGCCTAACCAAGACCTTAAACATGACATCAGTTGACATGCCAACATGGATGGCGGAGTTCTCGTTAGGCTTCACCTTCAGATGATAACCACAGGCAATTAGTAACTGTTGAGAGAGGAAAATCAGTCTTCTCCAGAAAAGAGACCCCCTGATAGGTTACTAAGTCTTATGATGTCAGGCCCTGAATAACTATGAGCAACACTAAATGATCTCAGCAGGATATACATGTATGTGTAATACCTATATGATATATTATAATTAAAAGTATATGTTATAATTAAAGAGTAAGAGGCCAGGAGTTTGATAAGGAGTTAGAGGGATATAAGAACTGTGGAGAGGAGAGGGGATAATGATGTAAATAAAACTTAAAATGTTCTGAACTTCTAAATTTAGTTCTGGAAATGTTTAGGTAAAAGATAAAAATGTTTAGGAAAAGGAGATCTAATACTATGTTCGCTGAAACCAATGATAGGTAATAGCCACACTAGTGGGTGATTACATGATTATGTCTATGTATGTGTGTAGCCACTAGAATGACCATTTTACAAGTCCCATAAAAATGTATACTGAAACATTTACATGATTACTTAGAATAGAATTCAAAAAATATGCTCAAGTCACCTTCAAGGCAGGTACAAAAATAAAATGAGAGAACTCAAAAAGAAAAAGAAAAAAAACGTTTGTCTTAAAATACACACCAATATTTACACTAAATGTACATGGTATACACACACACACTAATAAACAAAGATTATCAGGGTGGTTTAAAAATTTAGTTCAAATACATTTTTGTAAGAACCTCATTTCAGTTGGGCAGGGTGGTGGTGGTGGATGTCTTTGATCCCAGCACTTAGGATGCACACTCAGGCTGCAGCTTGGTCTACAGAGTGAGTTCTAGGACAGCTAGGGCTACATAGAGAAACCCTATCTCAAAACAAAAACAAACAAAATCCCACTAGAATTAAGGGCTAGGTTGTAACTACAACTGACTTGTCTGGGTAAGTATTTTTTTTTAAAGATTTTTTAAAATTTATTTATTATGTACACAACTTTCTGCCTCCACTATGGCTGTGTGCCAGAAAAGGGCACCAGATCTCAAGATCTGGTGGTTGTGAGCCGCCATGTGGTTGCTGGGAATTGTCAGGACCTCTGGAAGATCAGTTGGTGCTCTTAACCTCTGAGCCATCTCTCCAGCCCAAGTATTTTTAAAGATCTGTATAGAAACACATCAAAGATTTTCTCTCTCTCTCTCTCTCTCTCTCTCTCTCTCTCTCTCTCTCTCTCTCCTCTGTCTCTGTCTCTGTCTCTGTCTCTCTGTGTATGTTTGTGCACGGCATGGGAGTAGGTGAACCTCAGGTGCTGTTCCTCAGCTTTCCACCATTTTTGGGATAGTATCTGTCTAGAAAAATTTTAGTTTAAAGTAATCATATTACACTGTTTGCTTTTGTCCCTTGTAATCCTGAGGCTTTGTCCAAGAAGTCCTTGTGCATGCTAATATCTAGAAGCTGATAGGTTCATCACTGAGGGAAGCCAGGGCAGAAATTCAAGAGCAGGAACCTGGAGTCAGGAAGAAAAGCAGCAACCACAGTGGGATGCGGATGGTTGGCTGGCTTCCTCTGCTTTGCTCAGCTACTTTTCTCATAAAAGCCAGGCTCATACACCTGGAGAAAGCTTTGCTCACAGTGCACTCTATCCTTTTACATCAATGAGCAATTGGGAAAATACGTCATAGACATGGTCACATATCAGTCTAAAAGGAGGCAGTTCCTTGCTTGAGATCCCCTCTATGCAAATATGTCTAGGCTTGGGTCAAGCTGACCAAAACTTAGTAGCATATAGTAATAAATAAATATTATTATTTAAATAATATTTAAAATATTTCAAACAATAAAATTTAAAGAATCACATTAGCATCTCAAAATGATTTTCTGACAAACAATATGTGACAAACACATATGGTGCACAAACTTTGTTTTAATCTTGAAATTACAAAATTAAAACAATTAGGCACGTTGTTTAAAAGAACATGGGACCAAATGTATAGGCACACATCTGTAGACGCAGTGGTTGAGAGGCTGAGAGAGGAAGATTGTGATATATAAAGCAAGACTATCTCAAACAGGAGAGCCAAAGACAACACAGTTAGGAGCGTATAGGGAAATTGGTGGCCACATGCAAAAGAAAGAACCTACACTTCCTCTCTTCCCTGTGACAAAGTCAACTTAGGAAGGATAAGACTTGAATGCAAGCTCTAAAGTCATGAAACCACTATTGTAGAGAGGCAGACAGAGGGCTCCTCATTACTGCCAGTGAAGCGTAGCAGTCTAGTTTCCACACAGGTTCTGCCAGCACACTGAGGAGGAAGGGAAAGGAACCTGAGAGGGACATAAATCTTTACTGTTTCCTGTTACCTTGGACACAACGTCAGCAGGGCTGGAAGGTAGTAGTCTACGTCCAGATTAGGGCCTCACAAAACTAGAACTGTGGGATCTCTGTGGCCCTTTACTCACTCTGTGGAGACTATGGTTTTCCTGGGATGCCTAGCTTGAGCAGAGTGGCTATTATCTGGAAGGTTTTGGCCTTTCTAGGATATTCTATTCATGGTGCTTGGGCTAGAGGACTCAATTTTGTTAAGGCCTTTCCTTTGAACCTACTGATGTGACTATGTGCATAGATTCTTGAGCTCTATGTGTGCTATTTATGTGACTAAATCTTAAAAATAAAACAACATAGCAAAGTCACCACCCTAGTGTGTCTTGACATGCTGTGATCCCTAGTTACTCTCTTCTTTCTGTATCTGTCTCTAGTTTTACACACACACACACATATGCATATGTACACATATACCTATGTATGCATATACATTATGTATGCATATATGTGTAAACATATATGACATACATGTGTATATATTTCAGAGTTTTAATTGCAATGAATGGGAGGAATACAGAAGAGGTTTTTTACTCCATTTTCACAAAAAAGAAGAATTCTTGCTTCCATCACTGAGAAGAAATATGTGATGGATACAGACTTAGCCTGAGTTTTTTGTTAAATGCAGTCTTTGAAAAGTTTGAAAAATGAAGTCCTAATGCAATAATGCTTCAGTACTGGTCATCCCTCACTTAACCCTAGGCCTAACGTCTCTGTCACTATGGGAACAGATTAATTCTAGCTACAATGCCATCCTGTGTTGATTAAGAACATTCCAGGTCATTCTAGACAGGAAGGGTATTACCCAGAAGAACAGCTTGGAAACATTTCAAAATGAGCTGAAACATTTAGCTGATAAGGATGCAGAGCTAATGTCTGGGCTTATGGTCTTGAAGGTCTGGAGAAGCAGCCAGCTGATTTTCTTTTTATTATAATCTTGCTTTTGTTTAATTGTCCATGATTTTAATTGTATTTTTATACTTGTTTATATATATTCTAATTATCCATTTTCTCCCTTTGCCTCTCTCTTTCTTTTTTTGCTCATTTCCATTATCATAAATAGAATAAAATTTCTTTCTAAATTTGTTTTCTATTCCTTAATGTGTATGAAATCTTCACAAATAAAATTATTATGTAAACATCTTCAGAAGTCCGATGTGATTTATAATTATTTAAGGGCTGAATGGAACCACACATTTAGCAATGCATAGAATGTATTGTGATCTGTGTTGTTCTAGTTAGGTTTTTGTCAAATTAATACAATTTAGAGTCATTTGGGAAAGGGGAACCTCAACTGAGAAAATGCCCAACTGGATGAGCTAGTGTGGAGGCTCATGGGAGCATTTTCTTGATTAGTGACTGATGCAGGAGAGCCTAGCTCATTGCAGATGGTACCACTCATGGGCAGGTGGTCCTGAGTTCCAAAGCAGAGCAAGGCATCGAGCCAAGCTCCCACATAGCTTTAATTTTGGTTCCTCCATCCCATTTCTCATTTTGAGTTTTTGTCCCACCTGCCCTTCATGATGGACTATAACAGGAACACTTAAGCTGAAGAGAACACTTTCCTCACCCACCAAGCAGTTTTGGATTATAGTCACGGAAGCGTTAAAGAAGACAACTGCTACCTGGTTAATAACTACCCTATATTGATTTGCTTGCTACTTTTCCAAAAACTACATTAATTGTGATAGTTTGAAATTATTCCAGAGAAGTTTTTCTTTTAACTGCTTATTTGAACTATTTATCAGATTAAATTTCAAAAAATAATAATTTATTATTATATGTGTACTCCTTCAACATGATCACCTGAGTTTGGTAAGACTTTTGACAACCCAGTTGATGTGATGAAAAGGGCAGAAGACAGCAGTCCTGATCTCTAATCATATTTCTGTCTTAATCTGAATTATTAACAAATTTGTATCTCTCTCTTAATTTAGGAACAGAATAATTTAGTGATTTTATTTTCTTGAAATACCAGGAAGAAATCTGGGCAACAGTGGTGCATGCCTTTAATCCCAGCACTTGGGAGAAACAGGCAGGCAGATCTCTGAGTTTGAGGCTGCCTGGTCTACAGAGTGAGTTCAGGCAGGACAGTCATGGCTGTTACACAGAGAAACCCTGTCTCAATAAACAAACAAACAAACAAACAAATAAATAAATAATCAGGAAGACTTTCTGTTTGCAAATTTGTTTATCATTTACTTCAGGACTAAAAGCACCTAAATTTACTTTTACATGTCCCCAATCCTTTCTTTACAGTATTTCTTATTTCACATGATCCCCAACTATCTTTTAAGAGCTGATTTATGGGCAGTTTACAGAGTCAAGGGCTGCTAATTTTTTCAAAACTGTGATTAGCATGTAGGTGATTCAGTGACAAGCTGGGGCATTGCTGCCTGCTCGTTCATGAGGAGATGATTATAATTGGCAATGAGAGCTTCAGTGGAAGAGTAGAGAAGAAATCCTCAAGAGGACAAAATCACCGAGAGAAGCAGGTGGCAAAGGTGGAAAAGGAATAGATGGTTAACAGATGGTTTGAGAATTTATTTTTATTTGTTTTTTTCAAATTCCATGCACATATGCAATGAACTGTGATGATAGTCACCCTATTAGCGTCTTAACGCCCTCCCGTTCTGCTGACTCCCTTTTTCAAAGTGGATCATCTCCATCCTAGTTTGCTTTCTGTTGTGGTTACTTGGTTACTTCCAAATAAATGGAGACCATATTAAAGTAATGAGCTTATTTTCCAAAGGCAACTTGGAAAGGAGAGGATTGATTAGCTCACACTTCCCCATCATAGCTCAACCCTGAGGGATGTCAGGGCAGGAACGCCAGCAGGAACCTGGAGGCAGAAACAGAAGCATAGAGCAAGGAGGAGGAGGAGGAGGAGGAGGAGGAGGAGGAGGCTGTTTACTTGCCTTCTTCTACATCCCAGGACCACTTGCTCAGAGGTGGGTTGGCCCACAGTGGAGTGGACTCGGCTTCATCAATCATTAATCACAAAATGCCCCACAGACATGCCCACAGGCTAATCTGAAGTTTCTTCCTCCTGGGTGACTAGTTTGTATCAAGTTTACAAAACCCAAATAGTACACCCTCTTACTTTTGTGGTTTTCCTCCTACCCTCTGTGAGTGTGGAGTGTGTATGTGTGTTCAGGTTTTATGGGGTAGCACAGCTGCTGTATGTTTATGACTGTAGTAACCACATCACATCTAGAACATAGCTTTTCACAACCACGTAGCTTTCCCCATCCCCCACCTCTTACAACCTTCCTGCCACCAAATCTGCATTGTTTCCTTGGCTCTGAGGAGGGGTGATATGAATGTTTTCTTAGGACTGAGCACTCAATAGTTCTTAGTTCACATAACTTTGACCATCTATGAGTTTTTGCACTAATGGTCACCCACTGCAAAAAGAAGATTCTCTGATCAACTTGCCTATGCATTTCATCACAAATATTTATAAAGCACTTTGAGGACATGTCCATTTCATAAGTATCAAGAAGATGTTTCCCCTAAGGTCTACGACTTCTCTATCCATGACTTATGGCCGAGTTTAAAATATCATACATGTACATATTTGGTTACTTCCCAAATAAACTTATTAAAATAATGATTCTAAGCCCTAGCCAAAGGTCTGCATGTTCCAGAAAATGAAGAAGGGGAAGTGGGAGATGGATCCACTTCTGACAGAGAGCTGATCTTCAAAATATGTAAAGAACTCAAGAAAGTAGACACTAAAAAGCCAAATAACCCAATTTAAAAAATGAAATACAGATCTAAACGGAGAATTCTAACAAAAGAATCTCAAATGACATTTAAGGAAATATTCAACATCCTTAGCCATCAGGGAAATGTAAATCAAAACAATTCTGAGATACCATCTTATACCTGTCAGAATGGCTAAGCTCAAAACCACTGATTGTTACTGTGTTCCAGACACAGCTCCAGTTTGCCCTCTGGGCGTGGCTGTGCATCTCTGGTGTTGCCATGTTGTGGCCACGCCCCCAGGCACAGCTGTGGCTCTAGCATGTCTCTGGTCACGTCTGCATGCTCACCCACTCCTTTAAAAGGGAATAACACGTGGTGGTGATTCCTTTTTTTCCTGCTCTTCCATCTCCCCCTCTCTTTCTTCTTCCCTTCTCCAGATATCCAACCCCCCAATAAAACTCTAAATGGCATCTGGCAGCAAAGGTTTTGTCTTTCCCATCCGCAAAATACTAACACTGAAGACAATCAATGCTGGAGAAGATATGGAGAAAGGGGAACACTGCTTTACTGCTGGTGGGAATGTAAACTTGTACAGCTACTCTGGAAATCAGTATAGTGATTTCTCAGAAAACTGGGAATCAGCCTTCCTCAGGACCCAGCAATACCACTCTTGGGCATTTATTCAAAAGATGTCAAATCACACCACAAGGACACTTACTCAATATGTTCATAGCAGCATTATTTGTAGTAGCCAGACCTGGAAACAGCCTAGATGCTCTTCAACTAAAGAATAAATAATTTGTGGTACATTTACACGATGAAGTGTTACTCAACGGAAATTAGATTTTTTTCTAATTCCATACATTTGCCTACAAATTACATGATGTCCTTGTTTTGTCCTGAGTGAGGCAACCCAGACTCAGAAATAAAGACGGTATGTACTCACTCATAAGTAGATTATATAGATAGTAGGCACATGGAAAAAGTTGAACAGGCTAGATTCCACAACCTCAGAGAAGACAGGAAGAGAGGAAGGCCTTTTAGAGGGATACACATGATTGCTCCAGGAAGGGAAGATGGTTAAGATTTCCTGAATAAACTCAGAGAGGGATGTAGAGGGGAGAGGATGGGGGCAGGAACATGAGGGTTTGAGAAGGCAGACTAGGGGAAGAGGCAGAGGAGCAATGAAAGATATATTCTGACAGAGTGAGCTGTCATGGTTTAGGGAGAAACCTGGTGCTAGAGAAATCCACAGGAAGCCACAAGAAGGTCCTAGCTAAGACTCTTAGCAATGCTGGAGAATGTGCCTGAATTAGCCTTCCCCTGAAGTCAGATTGGTGACTACCATAATTGTCATCATGGAACCTACACCCAATGACTAATGCAAACACATGTAGACACCCACAGCCCAGCACTTGGCCAAACTCCTGGAGATCAGTTGAAAAGAGGGAGGAGCAACCAGAGGAGCAAGCGGGGTGTGGGGATGGAGGGGTGAGGAGCGGGGGGGATGGGAGGGGGGATGACACAGGGAGGAGGAGGTCAAGAGCACAGTGGAGAAAACCACAGAGACTGCTGACCCAAGCTGACAGCTGAAGAGCCTGTATGGGAGTAAACTAGGCCCTCTGAATGAGGGTAACAGTTGCATTGATCAAACTGAAAAGGGGACCCTAGCTATAGGAACAGGAATTATCCTGGATACATAAACTGGCTTTTTAGAGCCTACTTCCTATGGTGGGATGCCTTGCTCAGCCTTGGTACAGGAAGGAAGGAATGGGTCCTGCCTCAACACTGTATGTTAGCCTGTGCTGACTACTTAAGGGAGGCCTTCTGTCCTGTGAGGATTGGGTGGGAAGTGGGGTTGGGGAGAGGGAGGGGTGGAAGGGGAGTGGAAGAAGGGGAGGGAGGGGGAACAGTGGAGGGTATGTAAAAGAAATTTTATTAATAGTTGATAAATATAAAATTAAAATAGAGGATGGGAACTAAGCAAAGAGAAGAAAGCAGGAGCTGAGACTGGAGATATAACTATATTAGTATATATGTCTATTTATAAATACATATATATTTACTTACAATTGCATCATTTTCCTCTTCACTTCTGAAAACGCGTATGAGTAGCATTCTTCAGACTGAGCAAGTTGTATTTAGGAGAAAAATAAATTTGTATAGGGAGGCAAAGAAATTACTCCACCATGAATGATGAGAATGATCTTTAGGAAGCCAAATGTAGTAGTACAGGTCTTTAATCCCTTCAAGAGGAAGAGAGAGACATAGGGATCTCTATGCATTCAGGGCCAGCTTGGTCTACATGGTGACTTTCAGGCCAGCAAGAGCTACATAGTGAGACCCTGTCTTATCACAAAACAAAACAAACAAGAACTGGAGGTAGAAGTTGAATGTGGGATACAGCAAGGGTAGAAATGAAAGAGCCTGGATTTCAGAGTGAGGGACTTGGAAGTTGGAGCCCACAGGATATGCTCCAAATAGGAAGTGGAAATGAAGAAGGACAGGGGTTATTCTGTATTTACTAAGTTTATTCACATGTCACTGAATGAATGCCATGTGCATTGTGCTAATTCTTGGCTAAGAGAGCCATGACAGAGCATAATGATGCTTAGACACTCACTGATGATCTGGGACATGTGTTTTCTCAAAATGTTCTGAGTGCATCAATTTTTAAAAAATCATTTTATTTTGTGACATACACACATACATATTTGTATATGAATAAATTGTAGCATTGTTTCAAGAGACTATATTGACCCATATTGTGTATAATAATATAGAACACAAAGTTAATACAAAATATGACTTGAATAATACTGTAAAATAGTATTTTTAACACTCTATTTCATTATCAAAATGCTGGCAAAAGCAACTGGAGAGATGGCTCAGAAGTTAAGAGCATTGACAGCTCTTCCAGAGTACCCAGGTTCAATTCCCAGTACCCACGTAGCAGCTCACAACTGTCTGTAACTCCAGTTTCAAGGGATCTGACATTCTCACCAAGATACATATTTATCACCAAGATGTGCAGACAAAACACATAAAATAAAAATAATTATTTAAAAAATTCTGGCAAAATTCCATTAAATTAGTAGTTCTGAAATATCTTGGTCTCAAGACTCTCTACTTTCTTAAAATCTATTAAAGATTCGAAAGATCCTTTGCTTGTGTGTGTTATACTTGCCAATATTTACCATACCAAGAATGAAGCAGATAATTAGAAACTCTTAAGTCATCTAAAAATTAGAATTATACTACACATCATTAATGTAACTATACTTGATGGAAATATTCCACAGAAAACTACTCAGAAGTTAGAAGAGACATTTTCATATTTTTGAACATAAAACTATTTATGTTAGTTTTATGTTATGACAGCTATATTCTCATATTTATTTCTGTTTCCCCTGTTTGTGCTAAGTATTGTCATATGAGATATGTTATTTTGCTTGAAATACATAAAGAAACTGTGCACATATTTGACTTAAGACAGGATTATATTCTAATAAAGCATAAACGCCATATGTTGAAAATGCATAAAATATAAATCTCTGATAGCCACATAGTGCCCTATGGAGTAAGGGCTGTTTCCTTGTGACCATGTGGCTCAGTGTAGCAGGCTGCTGTCCCCTAGCTTTACAGAAGAGCATCATACTGCATGGACTCTGGCGGGGGGAATCAAAAGTTGGTGTTTGAAACATGATCTTCACTGCATGTATATGGCTTTTGCACTATGCCTTAGATTTGTCTTTAAATTTAAAAGAAATTAAGCTGATTTTTAACTTTTGTGAGGTACCATATATTCATTGTAAGCTTGCTCTGTAGAAAGTTTATGCCAAGGTGAACTTATCTATTTATCTGTCTGCCTATCTACCATCTATTTATCATCTATCTATTCTCAATGCTTTTCTTGCTATTAAAACATTCAATATTTTTCTCTAAGTTTTAAAAAATATCCAGTATATTATATTTACCTATAGTCACTATTATGTTTTGAATGAGCATGGCCCCCATAGGCTTTATATATTTTCATGCTTAGTTACCAGTTGATGAACTGTTTAGGATTACGAGGTGTGGCTTTGTTGGAGTAGGTGTGGTCTTGTTGGAGGAGGTTTGTAATCCTGGGGTGGTCTTTGAAGTTTTAGGAGCCCAGGCCGGCCAGGCTCTCTGGTGTCTTCTCACTCCCTGCTGCCTATGGGCCAAGATATAGCTCTTAGCTACTGCTCCAGCCCTTACCTTCATGCCACCATGCTTTCTACCATGATGATAATGGACAAATTCCCTGAATCTATAAGCAAGTCTCCAGTTAAAAGAGTTGTCATGGTCATGGTGCCTCTTCATAGCAACAGAATAGTAACTTCACAGTCACCCACTGTGCAACATTCCCAAAGCACCTGTTTCCCCTGTGTTACTATAACTTAGTATCCATTGGTCAATGTCCCAGCCTTCTTTTCCTCCTACTTCTTTGGCACCTGGTATCCACTATTCTGTTCTGTAAATAGAACTACAGTAGGTCAGGGACAGTCTGCAAATAGAAAGCTGGAGGAAAGAAAAAAGAAATGAACCAGAAAAGCTTTTAACCTTTTATCTTAGCATTTCCACAGATTACTTATGCCCCACTATTTCAAGAAATTCTTTACTTAATTAAAATATACTTATATCATTTCTCCTTTTCCACTCCTCCTACCCTTCCCATGTCAGACTTCACCACCTCTCAAATGTAAGGCTGCTATCATATTATTGTGTAAATGTATCAATGCACAAACACACCCTACTAGTGGGCTAAGTGTCACAAAGAGTCACTTAGCAGGTCTTGTGGATATGTTTTTGTTACTTCATGCACACCCAATGAATAATTTCTACAACAGGACTTGCATCCATGGAGTCTGAAAGTGTGACAATGACCTGGTTGTACTTCTGTTTCAGTCTCCAAAGCAGCTCGATTATACCAGTATGCCCCGCTCACCTATTTTGCACTTTGAGTGGTTCTTTTACCTACGAGCAACTTGGGAACATCATGCACTGACCATTAGAAGAAGCTTTTCGCTGTTTCATACAGATTTCCAAATGTTTGCAAATTTAACTTTGTAATACCCTGAAGTCACATTTGTTAGTGTCATCATCTCATTAGGAAAGTCAGGAAGTGACTAGGAAGCTATCAGATTTGCAGTGGGGGCTTTATGACAGGCTTTCTAATGGCCTGCTAAACATTGGAACTTTATCACAGTCCACAATGTGCTCCTGTTCCCGAAAGTGACAAATTCTGCAGTCAGCCCAATGATTTCCAATAGTTCTTTCAGATAAAAAGACTGTTCCGTCTGTAAAGGATACAATTCTGCTCACAACTTGATTGTACAGCAATTGTATTCATTACTTGTCTCTTTGCCACGGCAAAATATCTTGTAAACATAAGGCTTACTTTGGCTAACAGTTTGAAGGCACAGTACTCCTGGCTGCAAAGGAAGGCCTGGCGTGGGGATGTGAGGGCAGCTGGCTACGTTGTGTCCGCAGTCAGAATGCAGAGTGATGGGGGCTGAGCTCATTTATCTTTCTCCTTTTTATTACCCTCCAGGAGCCCAGCCATAGAAGAGAGTCATCCACAGTCATGGTAGGTCTTTTCACCTCGTCTAACCTAATCAAGAAACAGCCCAGATGTTTGTCTCTTAGGTGACTCAAGAGTCTATTGGCTTAACATATCAATCATTATAATAGTTCTCCATAAGAAATCTTACTAATGTTTTAGTTTTGTCATAAAGAATATTGCAGAAGTGTTCTTTAGGGCAAGATTTAATAACAGAAACTTTTTTTTTAAACCATTTTACCAGGGACATACTTAGGATGTTTAAACTGTGAATGCTGGCTAAGAAGAATGATTACTGTGTAGTGTGATTGCATCGCCTAGGATCTATAATTTTGCCCACAATGCCCTTTGTGAACATTAGCACAGGCATTCCTTGTGTAAAAACAAGTGGTGTCTTACTGTTATCCTGAAAGTGCTTTTAACCTAATGACTCCCTGAAAACTAGGCTGGACTCTGTAGTCTACACTGTGGAACTACAGCACTAAATTGGTTTGACAACTTACTAACAATAGGTGACCAACTTCAGTTTCACACAGAGAATATGCTGAAGCAAAGAAATAACACAAAAAGGAAATTAAGAAGAAATGAAACATCACTGGACCAGGCTTTGATTTTATCCTCACCTAACCAAGACTAAGGCTTGTAGCAGAATGAGAAAATATTCATTTTAAACACACATTTTTAAAACCTACTTTTTTCTAGTTCAGTGGCTCTCACCCTACTGTAGGTTGTGAGTCCTTTGGATGACCCTTTCACGGGGGTCATCTAAGATCATTGAAAGACAGATATTACATTACAGTTCTTTACAGTAGCAAAATTACAGTTATGAATTACTAACAAAAATAATTTTATTGTCATGAGTTACCACAACATGAGGGACTGTATTAAAAAATCAAAGCACTAGGAAGGCTGAGAAACACTGTTTTAGTGTGTCTTCAATGTATAGGGAAATCCCCCAAAGTATTTCCTAAATAAAAGATTAGCCTTTTCTATAAACCAGATGACATTTTTATATCTGTGATTCCAGGTGTCATAACATGCAGAACCTTAAGTCCCACAGTGGCAATACTAAAGTTTCCATTACAGCTAACATTTTAGACAATTTAAATTCTATCCATAGGAAGGTGAAATACCAAGGTGTAATACTTTAAAAGACTTTACTTTTGCTTCCCTGTGTCAGTCCTGTTTGCAATACAAGAATTTCCTTTGCTAAAAGTCATTCCAACTCATACCAGCGAACATAAGTCAGAGAGGAGAGAGGGCTGGGGTTTGCGGCCTGAGAAGTAGGAGCCAAGAGTAAACAGTCCCAGGGCAGTCAGATAAAGCAGGCTGTCTGGGCTAACGCGTTACCTGTGAGTGTGAAGTCTTTCTTGGACCAGGATGAAGTGGGTGGGAACAAGGTGGAATGGGCAGCTTTCCTTATACTGTAGTCTTTTCCTTCCAGGACTAAGAGCAGGCCTAGGAAAAGGAACAAGGAAGGCTGGGGGTGTGATTGAAACATGCATTGAATTGGATGAAACAGCAGGTTTTACATCTATATATGTGTGTGATGTATATGTGTATATATATGTATATACATATATGTGTGTGTATGTGTAAAGCACATGTTACATATATGTGTATATATGTATATACATATATGTGTGTATGTGTAGAGCACATGTTACATATATAAATGTGTGTGTGATGTATATGTGTATATATATGTATATACATATATGTGTGTATGTATAAAGCATATGCTACATATATATGTATATGCATACATGTGTGTATATGTGTAAGGCACATGTTACACATATATGCATATATATGCATATATATGTATATACATATATGTGTATGTGTAAAGCACATGTTACATATATATGTATATATATGTATATACATATATGTGTATATATGTGTAAAGCACATGTTATTCAGTTCAACAAACAGACTTACAACTCTTATAGAGGTCCTATTACCTCAGGTTACAAAAAGTATCACATTAAATATTTATTTTTAGTACAATAATTTTAGAGTTTTCTTTTTAATATTTTTGGTTTTGGTAAAGTTTGGTGATAAGGAACAGTTTTTAACTGGCTATGACTTGATTTTTTTTTGATATTACAAATTCTGATAAATAGAGAAAAGACAGATTATTTAGGAGCATATCACAGTCTTCTTGGGGTTTTTATGAAGTTATTTTTAAGTTGGCAAGGTATCTTTAATATTTATATGATCTGTTTTTATTTTGTCATCTTTGTGTGTGTGTGTGCGTGCATGTGTGTGTGTGTGTGTGTGTGTGTGCATGTATGTGTGATGAAAAGTCCATATTATGTTCAATGAGTTAAAAACACACATAGTATCATTTGACATTGTGGGACCTACACTTAAACTGTGTTGTTTACCACATTTCCTGCTGGACACATGCAGTTTTGTCCGATGAGCCAGCCAGATGTCAGTCAGGTGCTCAGCAGTCACTCCTGTGTAGTAGCTGTTATACTGAAGAGCACAGGATACTCATATCCTCATAGAATTCAGAGAAGTTTTATTAGGTGGCATTGACACAGGCCACTCAGTCTTGGAATTTCACTGGTGATGCTCTCAGGATACTCTGGGTGTATTATGAAGAGCTGGCAAGAAAGGAAAATGGTGTGGGAAAGATGGGTGCTGTTTGCAAATGGCCTTGGAGGATATGCTCGCAAACACTTTCAAAGTACAGATAACCGAGTGAAGAGGACTGGGGTAAAACGTGACTGAATAGAAGAGGTGTAAGAAGGGGTGACAATCCATCTTTTTAAACCGGAAACTTTGAAAATGAAGGCTTTCTGCCACAGGACAGGTAAGTTAATGAAAAATGAAGAAACTCTGTCTCAGGTATTTGCATTGAGAGGAAAGGCTGGATGCCCAAGATAAAGCAGAGGAGGAAGATGGAAATCTGGATCCTGGTAAGTGTGATAAGGAAAAGGAGATTCAGAGAGACTGAGAAAAAGGGGAGAGGATTATGTAGACTCAGAGCCATCATTGGGGACCGTCTGGTTGCTGAGGCTAAAGACAGCTTGAGAGGGAATAGAGACCCTGTTGTTATCTGTTTTCACAGACTGGGTGGCCAGCCGTGGCACCATCTGAAAACAGGAAGAAATGTGGTGGCCGATGGAGCTAGGGGTCACTGGGTAAATCAGTCACAATAAACGAATCTAAAGAAAGGAAATGGAAGGGCTTTCCCAGGAAGGAAGAAAATAGTTAGAATCCCTGTCTGAGGGAGGGTTTCTGCAGTGAGAGGAAGGCTGCCACAGGAAATAGACAGAACAGGGCTGCCCTGGGGGATAACTATACAGGAAGGTCCCAGGACAAAGGAAGAACCCAGTGAATCCCAGAGGAAAAAAAAAAAAAGCTTTGAGATAAGACTAGGGAGCAAATAGCAAAGGCAGAAATACCTGGCCTCTAGGCTAGGATGAACAGATAGAAAATTATAGAATCTTGGCAGCTTGTTGAGAGAAAGTGTGCAAAGAGGCTCATGGGATAACAACATAAGAAATATTGATAGCTCTGTAAATCAGTCATTAAAAAACCCAAGGCATGTGTATATAGTCAGTAAAAACCAAAGCTCACAAGGATAAAGGCGTGTGTCACATAGGGAGTTTACATGGCTATACTTGCTCATGCATATGGAAGAAAGGGGCATCCCCCCCCCACCACACACATGCAGTGTCTGGGCGCCATGTTGAATACTCCATTCACTGGCTGTGCCAGGAATCCTAACACATGAATGCTAACACTGGATGGTTTTTCTTAAGTATATTTTTTCTTTTTTAGCTCCTGTGATGAATCCTGTTATTTTTGTTTGTTTGTTTTTTGTTTTATTTTATTTAGTTTGTTTTTATATGGCTAAACTATTGCCTAAGATAAGAGGAAGAGTATCTTTGGATATAGTGGGAAGGGGCAGGCATAGCTAAATATTGGTTTCATCTTTGTTGGATCTTTAAGTCTGCGTTGAGCATTCCTTAGGCTGCAATAAGCAAGGCTAGAGTATATTTTCTCTACAATAACCAGGTTTCACATACTAGTTTTTATTTTTTGTAATGAAACAACCAGATTTTCTTTTCTCAAGAGCCTAATTTCTCTAAGAGTCTGTAATATAATGTCAAAGTTTAGCCATGGGTAGAAATAATTAGGAAAAGATTTTTTTTCAGAGATACATGTTCTTATTTACAAACTTAATCTTTATTTTGTCTCTAATATGTTGAAGCTTATCATGACTGGTGCCAATCTTGTGTCTTTATAATGTTTAAGAGGTTGTTCTATCTTCAACCGTGGCCTCTGGGTTTGTGAGATTTATCATTTTGAGTTTTACTCATTTTTTTTTTTTTAAACATGGTCTCCAGTGCCATCCATTTTCTTGCAAGTGACTTGATCTACTATCTTAGCTCTATGTCATGATACTTTTAAAAACGTTCTTTAAACATTTATTATTAGTTTATTTATTTATGCATATGATGTGGTGTGTGGTCAGAGGACAACTTGTAGAAGTTAGTTTTTTTTTTTTCTTTCAATTAAATGGGTTGCAAAATCCAACTGGAGCCTTTTGATTTGGTCAGAAGTGCCTTTGCTGATGTACCCATTGTCACCCCCCTCAAATGACATAATGTAAGTCCTTTAAACTGACTGTTATTTTCTTTTTTTAAAATTATTTATTACATGTACAGTATACAGAACAGGGTACCAGTTATCATTACAGATGGTTGTGAGCCACCATGTGGTTGCTGGGAATTGAACTCAGGACCTCTGGAAGAACAGTTGGTGCTCTTAACCACTGAGCCATCTCTCCAGCCCCTAAACTGACTATTATTTTCAATACTTGGTGGTGCATTATAAATCTTTAAGAAATGGATGTGGTTGGTGCAGAGTAGATTAAATTTCCTTTAAGAAATGTCTTGTTGGTTCTTTAAGAGTTTCCTATAATGTGTTTTGATTATATTTATCCCCATATCTTTCTGAATTCATTTCTCTCCCTTACCTACCCCCACAACTCTACTCACATTTGTCTGTCTGTCTGTTTCTCTCTCTCTCTCTCTTTTATCTTTCAAAACAAATTTATGGTGCCCAAATATTCTTGGATGTGTAGAATTCCACTGGAGAGTCGTCACCTTACCAGGGTCTATACTCTTAGAGGAAACTGCTTCTTCCTTTCCCAGGAGCTAACAATACATTCTTGTTCTTTCTGTTAAAATATGTCCAGGAGTACTACCATTTAATGAAACATTCAGAAACATCTCATATGACATAAAGAGCTTTATACAAATTTAATTCTCCATAAAAATATTATATATCAGTTGTAATGTTTTTTTTTCTCTACAGAAAACATGAGTATAAACAGTTAATATTTGACCTGTGCCTATAACTTTTGTTACTATTTTATATCATGACAAAACAGAAGAGTAAAATGCTATCTCAGTGCACATGCAAATGAGTACTAACTTGATAGACTAATAGCCTGATTTGTCAATATGGCCAGGAGGGAGGACAGTGGTGGGGAGCATGAGCACATTTGTCCAAGAAAGCCATCACCAACTGCACATTATAAGGACCTTTCTGTGGAAAGAAGTGGCAAGGACACTAGAGGCATAAAATCTAGGATCTCTCCTACCACTCCACAAATCTGAATAGGGCTTCATGATTGCATTAAATAACCATTCGAGAAAATAACAGGTGGGGTGACAGCAAAAGAATTTCAGTGGAAACTAAAAGGCAAATAATCCATCTAGTTTTGTGTATTTTTCTTGTTCTAGTGTAGGGGAAAATGGCCACTTCCCTTCTTAAACTCGACAACTCTGTCAGCAAATGAGTGCTCAAGATGAGGTTGAAAATATAAGGAGGGGATGGGAAATGTAGAGAAATGGAGTTTTTAAGAATGAATCACCGTGAAGCTGACAGAGCCTCAAGCATTTCAGGTAGTGGAATATATTTGAGCAACAATCTAGCTTTATATGTCTAAAAATCAGTATGTAGCAAAACTGAAACAGCCAGGCCCAGAGCAAACTGGAGAAACATGCTCACGTTTCTTGAAAAGGTTCCTGATAAAAATTTACATGGCATTTGGTTCTTTTCTATTTTGGGTTGTGTGAGGTCTCTTTTGTTTTTTGTTTCTTCTTCTTACAGGAAATGATTCTTGCCACTAAGTCAAAATGGGGCATATTTACTTAGTCCCTGATGATGTGACCAGGAAATCCTGTGTAGAAAAAAACCAAGGTTCCTGAAAAGGGAAGAAAAGTTTGCCTTGCTTATGTTTTCTTAAACTTCTACCCTACTTGGCCAATAGAGACTCATTCCTTATAACCCTCCACCCCCCACCCCCCACATACCCCACAAACACATTTCAGCACCAAGTTTCTTTTGTTTGGGTTTCGTGTCATTTAGTAAAAACCTCAGAAAGTTTTAGGTGCAATTTTCTCAAGGTCCTAGGTCTTCCAAGGCTCATCAGAAATGGCTGAACTTCCGTGACTGGACCAACCTTTCCTGTCTTTCAGGTTTTCTAATCTTCTGGCAGGCTTCTGGTCTCCAGCTGACTTGTGCAAGCTACAGCCCAAGGCAGAAATGATATAGGCTCTGTGATCTGTCTCCCAGACGACAATGACTGTGCCAGCCAGGAGGGGGCTCTCACCTCACATTCCACAGTCACTTGAGCAGCTACAGCTGTTGCCTTCGGGAAAAACAGCATTGACCCTTACTTTCCACTGCGCTCTTAGGTCTGCAAAGAATGTACACACTTGTGCAGTTGGTCTGCAGGACTCTAGGATTTCATATCTGTCACAGAGCCAATTCCAGTTTGGGCCTTGCTATAACAAGAAGCCATGTAGTAGGTTCTGTGAACTAAATTTTACCTGCAGGTTCATACACTCTTACTGCCAGTTTTCTATGACTCCCGTGTTATAAATAGAGGAAACCCTCAGTATGTCTGACGGAGGACAATGAGTCAGTGTTATAAATGGCAGTCTGATGGTACTTCTAGTCTCTATTAACTCTCCACCATTCACTTTCTCCCTGTAAAATGTTCTTTAGGCAAGATGGGGGCCATTTGTGGACAGGCATCTGGGTATGAAGAATGACCAACTAAACATAATGTGTAGTAGTGTGGATGAGATTTAGAGTTAAATATCGGGAGAAGGCTGAAATATTATAGAGAGGAAGTATTATAGTTAATTTTTATTTAGATGTTTTGTATTATTTTTAGTTTTGCTTTTGTTAGTTGTTTTTTTTTAGTTGCTTTTTTTTTTTTTAAAAAAAAATGTTTTTATAAGCCCTTATATACCAGTCTAGGTTAGGATTAAAGGCATGTAGCCTTGAATTTATAGAAATAGAAGTTTTGTTTTTGGAGTTGCGGGATTAAGGGTGGAGGTTCTTACTCCTGGCTCTTTCTCTGTGTTGAGAGTAAAGGTGTGTGTGACTGGATTAGTTGTTTATTTTTCATTTAAGGTTTAAGAATTTTTTGAGCTGTCTGCCTAGGATTTGACTGGGTCCTCTCTCCCCAATATTCAGGTTTTATTAAATATGTAATATGTATCCACAACAATGACTTTAGTTTAATTTAGAAGAAGGCACATGAACGCACTTCAATGACAGGGAGCAGTGCTACTTCTATTATTTGTTGATTGTGGTTTCAGGGTTTTCTAATGTGACTCACTCTGTTTCCCTGGGGTTTTCAGAGAAGTCTCTCCTTTTCAGAGAAGTCTCTCCTTCTCCACCTAGACGTATCCTCAAGTTTGCTGTTCTTCTCACTTTGAAAATTTGACATCACTGTTACGATAAAGTTGCAGAAATGTATCTTTGTGGGTTGGGGACTAAGAGATCACACCATGCAACAGATCAGATCTAACCCAGAAGTTTATTGAAAGAGGGGAAGTGGAGATACAGACAGACAGAAAGACAGAGAGACAAGAGAAAGAGAGAGAGAGAGAAATGGGAGAGAGCTGTGATGATGACCAGAGGACCTTTTAAAGGGTGCGTGTGTTACTAAGCAACTTCTAGTAACAGTGGAAATGTGCCACACCTGGCGGTGTTAGGTGTTGGTACTAAGTAGCTAAAAGGCAGCATGTGATTTAGCACAATGTTCAAGGGCTTAAAAGCTATAATTCTTGTTGTTTTGACTGAGGATGATGGCAACCAGCTTTACCAACATTTAAGGTGCTTGGAATGTCAGTGAATACGGGTTTCATCATGTGAAAGCAGATGCAGAAGGAACCAATGTTCTAATGTGATGAATTTCATGTCATCTAAGGATGGTGATGCAGGTTTGTGGTAGAAAATTTGTGTATTGTGAGCTTTGCACTTACTGTGTTTCTGGCACACAGGACAGTGTAGAGCACAGAACAGGAACCTTATGCTGTTTATTGGAGGAAAGGGTGGGTAAATAGAAAATTTATCTGGTACTTTCAGAAGGATTTTTTGTTAAAACAGGATGTTATCTTGAGAAGACAAGACAGAACTCTCAGGGGACTCTTCTAATTATTTCTTCTAACAAATTTTCTTACCTTAATACATATATAATTCATGCCTTAGAGGTATAACATCTTAGTTTGCTGTTGATCAAAGGCAACTTGAGGGTAAAAGGCCTATTTGGCTTACACTCTGCATCATATCCCATCATCTAGGAGAGCCAGGATGAGTGCTGGAGACAGGAACCAGAGACACAGAGGAACACTGCTTACCAGTTTATTTCTTCTGGCTTTCTCAGTTTCCTTTCTTACACAATCTAGGGCCACCTAACCAGGGATGGCACAGCTCACAATGGAATGGGTTCTCCCACATCAATCATTAATGAAGAAAATGCTCAAAGACATGACCACAGGCTAATCTGATGTCAGTAACTGAGGTTCTGTCTTCTCGGGTAACTCTAGTGTGTGTCAAGCTGAGAAAACCTGAGAATCACGGATAAAGATGTAATTTTCATCTACAACTTATCTTCTTTACAGTCAGAAATTCTAGTAGCTTTTATCTTTCCCTGTCTCTAATTTTGGAGAACTCATAACTTTCTCTAATAAGTGTTCTGTTACTCCCTTCCCCCAAATTCAAAGAATATAAACTCTGCATGTATAATTGATTTGTAGTTTGTGATCCCACAGTTTTAATTCATTAAATAGAATTAGGGCTCTATTAATATTAATATACTAAATTTTAATTAAAAAGATAATTGTTGCTGATCCACCTTGGGACTTCTTGCCCTTTTTCGGGAGGGGATGGGGAAATGGGGAGGAGGGAGGCTGAAGGCAGACAAGGAGGGATTAGGAGGGGGAAGGGAGGGAGAGCAAGGGGATACATGGGGGGGGGGAAATGACTTTATTTTATAAATAAATCAAAATAAATAAATTTAAAAAACTTTAAAAAAAGATAAAAAATTATTGTCAAAGACTAAAATTTCTGGTAAGTATAAACAACTATTTTATTAAATAGGATTCAATACAACATTCTGAAAATCTTGTTTTTTGAAGCACTAAATTTATTTGAAATGAATATTAATAACTTTCAAGCTTTGGTATAATGTGCTTTTTCCTGGATTTTAGCTCTTTCAGATGGGATATTGATATACTTTCTACATTTTAAAGAGCTAGTAGTTTTTGAGAGAATCAATATAAAAACACCCAAATCCCTGCATTATTAAGAATCTTCAGTTGATAATTGTCCTATATTAGTATTAGTTGTTATCAACATATGGGATAGGTGTCTAGGATGCTAAAATGAAAAAAAAATGCATTGACTTTATTCTTAAATATTCACATATCTAGCACTTAAAGAAACGAATGAAATCTGGTAACCTGAGTTCAATTCCCAGAATCCATAGAAAGATGTAAGAAGAAAAGCAAGAAAGATGAAGAAATAGAACTTAAAATAACATGTAAAATAACATAAAGACTCACTTTATATTTACTAACACACACACAGCATCTGTGTGCTGAAAACCTTCAAGAGCTCTTATAAAAGCAATAAAAATGGCTCAGAATGACACCTTCTGTGTAGTAATGTTTCTGACCCATCTGACCCAAGGTCGGGACCTACAGACCCACAGACCCACAGCCCTACAGAAGCAAACTGAGGCTTATATTAATTACATACTGTTTGGCCTATAGCTCAGGCTTATCACTAGGTAGCTCTCCACCATAACCCATTTCTATTAATCTATGTCTTGCCATGTGGTCTGTGGCTTTCTTTACATCTTGCTTCTTGGGTGGCTGGATTGGGTCTCTCTGATTCTGCCCCTTTTCCCCTTTATCAATGCTTGGATTTCCTGCTTGGTTTTAAAATACATTGCGTCAGGCGTGGTGGCCAAGTGGTAAGGCATCAGTCTTGTAAAATGCATTGCTATAGGCCAAAACAGTCTCTTTATTAACCAATTATATTCACAGAATACAAAAAGACATCTTGCATCATTCCTATTTCAGGCTAGAAGTCTGAGCAGAGCAAACATTCTGTTTTCCAAATTGGCATGCAGATTAAGTAGAATTTCATTTAAAGTCCCATAACATTAGTTTAGACATAGGCAAATCTATTTCAGATTTTCTTTTAGCCAGGCATAGCGTGTAGTCCAAAGTTTCTCTATCCTGGTCTAGTACTCTAAATTATCCAGCAGCAGCTTCTCAAGTAATTGACTCAGGGGCTTAATTTTATAATAACTGCTGAGCCACTAGGTTAGGCATATTATTAACTTGCTCTTATGCTTAAATTAACCCATGATTTTATCTATGTTTAGTCACATGGCTTGGTGCCTTTGCTTCAGTGCAGCATCCTCATCTTGCTTCTTTGGCATTTGGCTGGAGTCTCTTGCTCTCTGTCTATTTTCTTCCCCAAATTCTCCTAGTCTGATTGCCCTGCTTCTACTTTCTCTTTAGCTACTAGCCAATTAGCATTTTATTAAAGCAATACAAGTGAAACACTTTTGCAGTGTACAAGAGAATTATCCAATAATGGTGGCAGAAGCCTTTAATACCAGCATCCAAGAGGCAGATGTAGGTGGACCTCTGGGAATTGATCTGCCAGGGAGTGCTGCATAGGGAGATAACTGTCTAATAAATAAATGAAGAAAAATAAATGTAAATAAATAAATTTAAAACAATTTTTCAAATTCCTATTATAATATGTAGAATAATGACTGAGGTGGTTTGAGAATTTTGTTTTTATTTTGATTTGTCATACCTCCCCATGGCCTTGTTTTATATTCTGAGATATGCTCATGTTATATAGCACAGACTGGCCTGGAACTGTCTACTTGGTGATTTCCATATTAAAACTTTCTCTTATAACTGTGGCATGTGTACATTGAATATGTTTATCAATGCATTAAAATTTGTCAGATATATTGATCACCCTTCAAAAAAGATTTTGAACAAATTTAATTTGGAAAAGATTTGAGGGAGCGGAAGAGAGAAGGCTCTGTGGTTAAGAGCACTTACAGATTTTACGAAGGACCTGGTTTGGTTCCCATCACCCACATCAAGTGGTTTACAGCCTCTTATGATTCCAGTTCCAGGGGATTTGATGCCTTCTGAACCCCTTGGAAACCTACACCTATACTTATGTGGTATGCACAAACTTGAGTAAGTACACATACATACACATGGGAAGTAAGTGAATCTTAAAAAAAAAAAAAGATTTTGGAAATGAAGGGTGGAAATTTTGGCTTTTGTGGTGAAATGCATCACCTGTTAATCAACAGCTGTGGGGTTTTGAGATAATTAAGATGTCTCTCCAGGCTTTTATGATTAAAAGGATAACAATGAGGGGATCTGTTGTAATAGGTTTAATAAACTCTAACTTATGATACATATTGCCCAGAAGTAATAAAAACCAAAAAATCAAAACCAATAAAACCTCCGAAGGATTTATTAGAATTTGACTTTTTCTTGGAGCTCTCATTTTAAAGCAAACTGTTGGTTCTATTACTGAGAAGGCTTTCATATAGAAACCTTCTAGTTAATAGGTTCTGATATTAGTTAATAGTTCTGTGTGACTCATAGAAAAACAAAAACTTCACTGCGGTATTAGAAATGAAGGAAGCCACTATTATTTAGCAGCTGTGTTATAGTTACTGTGTAAGACAGCTGTATTTTACCCTAGTGAATCTGCTCAGTCACACAGAACCATGACCGAATCTTTATAGATTCAGAGTGGAATAAGACAATACCTATTTAGGCAGAGATACAATTTTGGATAAATAAAATAGATATAATTATCAGAAAAATTACAATCTGGGTCATATGCTAAGTGACTGATACTTGAAACAGTTGACAATTTGGATTATCTTGGGCATAAATCCTAAATTCTAGCAATAAGGAAAAAGCAAGATATATTTTGACAAAAGGAAAATAACTTCATTCCCTACAATAAAGTATTTTTAACATTAAAATGGTGTTATTATACATAAAGAAATCTTACAAAAAATTATGTGTCTCTTAGATATGTGAGAGATCATTTAAAACTATATGTGTAAAGAAAAAAGAACATTGTCTTACAACAGTGTTAATATTGTTAAACAAATTAGTGCTGCATTTATTAAAGTAGATTATCTTATATTCAAATCCTTGGATGATGGCTCAAGACTCACCTTTTACTGTATCCCTGGCTTTAATAGCCTAAACTTCTTTTATTACTGTTGTAGATGTGGCTGTGTTGAATGTAAGTCACGAAATAGTTTGTGTATTTTAGGTAATGATGACTTAGAACAGTGGTTCTCAATCTCCCTAATGTGTGCGAGTGTCTTGTACAATTCTTCATGTTGAGGTGACCGCCAACCATACAATTATTTTTGTTGCTACTTCATCACTGTAATTTTGCTACTGTTATGAATTGTAAATATTTCTTTTCCGATGATCTTAGGTGACCCACAGGTTAGGAAGCACTATACTACTTTAATTTTGCTACTGTTAAAATCACACTGTAAATATCTGATATGCAGGATATCTGATATGTGACCCCTATGAAGTGTTCATGATCCAGACATTGAGAACTAACTGCCAGTTTAGAAGTTGCTTGGTGTCGGTTAAGACTAGAATTTGAATTATAGTCTTAGAGCGCCCTCTTCTGTTTACTACTAGGTAAGAAAAAAATAGCTTAAAAGTGGATTCCTATAACTGGGTCAGAATTTCTATTTTCCTATGTGCTTTGTGTGTGTGCCTGTGTATGGCATATGCATGGAGGTTTACATGTCCGTGTATGCCCTTCAGGAGAACAAAGCCAAAATAGTGGGTCACCTGCTGTTTTCTTTCCACCATATTCTTTGAGACAGAGTCTCTTTCTGAACCTGCAGATGACCAATTGACTAGACTGGTGGCCTGCAAACTGCAGGGATCTCCCACTCTCTGCTGCTCAGTGCTGTTATCACAGGCCTGCACATCCATGCTGGTTTTCTAGAGGGGGTTGAGGATCCGAACTCAGGCCCCCATGCCTGCAGAACATACCAGTTGATCTGTCTTTCTAGTATTTTCTATATTTTTATAATTAAATATCTAAAATGTGGTGACCATAAACAACTAATTTTAGTAGTGATTAAGTAATATATTTAAGTACCATTCATGATGATCAGGAGATATTAATGTGTATCATAAGTTTCTAAAATGTATATATCTATGCAGTGGGATATTGCTCTTGTACATTTTAAAGATTTGTTGCTCATGTTGGTTTAATAAGACTCTGACTGGCCAGTAGGAAGTATAGGTGGGGTAACCAGACTAGGAAGTGGAAAAGGAAAACAGAGACACCGGCCAGACTCAGAGGAAGGAAGATGAGAATGCTGCTCTGAGAAAAGGTCCCAAGCCATGTGACTAAACATAAAAAAGAAATATGGGTTAACTTAAAGTATAAGAGTTAGATAGTAATAAGCCTGAGCCACAGGCCAACCAGCTTTTAATTGATATAAGACTTTGTGTGATTATTTGGGAGTGCTGGTCCTGAACTTGGGGCTAGGCCAGGCTAGAAACTCAACTAGCACTGTAAGGAAAGAAGAAAGGTTTGTGAGGGGACGAGAGAGTCATTCCCTAGCCATCATCACAAAGGCCTCAGTGACAGATGGTTTTTCAGATGAAGAGATACCAAACATCCTTTGTGTTGTTTACCCTTCTTTATACCCCTTCTCTGTATTGCTCCCCAAGAGTTACAACTACTGTTATATATAAGGCCATCTCATCATTATAAGGTGATTTGCATTAACGTATTGTGTTCTAATCACATTTGTTCTAAATTAGGGGAAGAAGAAAAAAATGAGATAGATAACTAATTTTAAAACGATTTTTAAATATTGTATGAATTCTAGTTAGTATACAGTAAAAACCCAGAGCCAGCCAGATATAAGGGAAAAACTGGAATATCAGAGAGAGGAAACAGACCATAATCACTTCTCACCCAGCCAGCTTCTCAGGTTGAACAGGGTAAATGTCGTCTTCCTCAGCCTGCTTAGTCGTTCCTATAGTATGTCTGCATCTCTGCCTACTTCTCCCTTAAATATCTTCTCTGTCCAGCTGTTTAACTTCTGGGTTCAACTCTGCATCATAACCCTAGAGTTTTGTTTGGTAGTTAGGCCTTGAACTCACAGAAATACAGAAAGATTTCTGTTCCTGAGTGATGAGATTAAAGGTGCGAGTCTCCACCCCTGACTCTCATGACTTGACTGTGGGTGATTCTGTTCTCTGATATTCCAGGCTGAATTTGTTAAATATACAATATAGCACCACAATTAAAATTTTATTTTCTGCATGTTTGTGTGTGTGGATGGGAAGAGGGTGAGTGGATGGGTCTTAGTGTATTTGCAGTACTACATACATGCAGGTAGAGGAGGCCAGAAGAGGGAGTGAAATCTTCTGGAACTGGAGGACAGGCAATTGTGAGTCAACCAATATGGGCGCTGGGACCCATATTACTCAGGGTCCATGATTTGCATTAGGATTCTGCCCCTTGAGGCTGTATGCTTTGTGAGTTTAGTCAAATGTATAGCGATGAATTAATGCCATTTTTGTTGGCTCACACAGCTTCAACATCATAAAAATATTAATATGCTCCAAGCTTTTATTTCTCCCTTATTCATAATTTCTGACAACTGATGACTTTTGCATTATCTTCACGTATTTCCTAAAATGCCTTTTATTTGGAAACGTACAGTATCTAGCCTCTTTAGATTGATCAATCAACACTTAAATTGCCTTTGTATGTTTTAGTGGTTTGCTAGCTTATTCGTTTCCAGTGTTTAATGACATCTCATTGTCCACAAAGAACAGAGCTCATTGTGATCAATGCACACTTAAATTTCCTCTGTATGTCTTAATGATTTGCTATCTTATTCATTTCCAATGCTGAATGACATCCTATTGTCCAGAAAGAACAGAGCTCATTCATTCATTTGTTGCTTATTCATTCTTAGTTGCTTCTGAGTGTTGTTAATTATGAAAGAAACTGATATAAACATCTATGTGTTCTTTTTGTGTGGACATAATTATTTTCCCCCGGAGACAGGATTTCTTTGTTGAACAATCCTGGCTGTCTTGGAAGTAGAACTGAAGACCAGGCTGGCCTTGAACTCACAGAAATCTGCTTGCCTTTGCCTCCCAAGTCCTGGGATTAAAGATGTGCACCACCACTGCCCTGCTGAACATCACTTTAAAATAGTTTAATATTTTAAATATTAAAATTTAATAGGATAGTAGTTTGAGATGTACCTGATATGAATTGTATGGTAAGCACCTGTTGAATTTGGAAAGAAACTACCAAACTGTCTTCCACTGTGACTCTGACATTTTGTATTCCTTTCAGTATGGCTATGATTTCCTTTCCCTGACAGCATTCAATGTTGTTTTCAGAGATACTGAACCTTAATTAATATTTGTTTAAAAATAAATTAACTTCATCTTATGTGCATTGGTGTGAGCATGTCAAATCTCTTGAAACTAGTGTTACACACAGTTGTGAGCTGCTATATGAGTTGAACCCAAGTCCTCTGGAAGAGCAGCCAGTGCTCTTAACCAGCCATCTCTCCAGCCCATTAAAAACATTTTATTTATTTTATTATATGTGCATTGGTATTTGGCTGCTTGTATGTTTGTATAAAGGTGTCAGGCCTTGGAGTTCAGACAGATGTGAGCTTCCATGTGGATGCTGGCAATTGAACCCAGGTCCTTTGGAAGAACAGCCAGTGCTCTTAACCACTGAGCCATCTCTCCAGTTCCCAAATGTTAATGAATCTTACAGATGTTTATACATTTTAACATGTGCCAACACTACAGATCATTCATTTTCCTAGTATAATTATTAATAGTATCATTGAAAGTAACCAGTTGGGATAAGGTATCATATGATCTTGTGTCTTTCATATTTTATACTTGTGAAAACTAATACCTGGAGAACTTAAAGAAGCTGGAGTGTTTGTAAGTTTTCAGATACTGTAATTGGGAGAATTTTTTTCTATCCCTAAAGATGACAGTCTCCCCACTGTGTCAAGGCTGTGTATATAAGTAACACCTCGGTAATTTCTCCAGGATATTTTTCACAATATAATTTATGATTCATCTTGCAAATGTTAAAGACCAAGTCATCTCTACAGTTAAACTTTGCACATAAAGTGTAATTCAGTTTTTAAACTGAACCCCAAGTCTTGCTTATGCTACATTAATGCTCATAAATGTTATCAACTATTTAAATGGCTGCTTATGCTACATTAATGCTCATAAATGTTATCAACTATTTAAATGGCTGCTTTTAGTTGTTTTGTAGATCATTCAGCTTGTCATGTTCCACTAGGTCACTTCACACTATTGAAAGGCCATTTTGTCTTTATTTATCTGCCCAATAACTCTCTAACAGATCAAAGTACTGAACTTGTAGAATACTAATTTTACTGTTACTGATAAAATGATTGTTAGAGAATGTCCTTTGTATTAAAACTTCCAGTGGTGGAGACACATACAGAACCTTGGGGTCTACCCCTCACAAGGTTCTATGTGAACATGATTGGGAAAAGGTCAAGGCTAAGTTTAAACCAACATGGGAAATGCACAGCAAGCACACGATTTGAGGAAGAACCTACAAAATGGCAGCCTAGACGGTGCACAGGAAACATGTGCCTCCAGGATTCTAATTCTCCTTTCAAATGATGATCACAAGTTCTAAGTATCCATATAATAAGATACTGTACAAGATAAGGCTCATTAACTTTAATGTGATTTATTAATTTTTTCTAATCTCAGGGGTATTCATATTTTAAAAAGTGATATGATAGACAGATAGCCTGAATCTGTTGACAGCAGAGACAAAGATACGTATTTGGTGAGGATGTGTGTGCAATGCCTCAAACTCTAGGTGAAGCTCATGTAATCTGGCAATTTTAGCTATTGACTGAATACCTTTAAGGAGAATGTCATGAATTCAGGAGTATTCTGAAATTCATTGTGGCTGATATTTTTTTTAATATTTATTTATTTTTATTTTTCATATTAATTGGTGTTTTGCCTACATGTATAACTGTAGGCAAGGGTGTCAGATCTTGGAATTACAGACAGTTGTTAGTTGCTGCCATGTGGATGCTGGGAATCAAACTCAAGTCCTCCGATAGAACAGTCAGTGCTCTTAATTGCTGAGCCATCTCTCCAGCTTGATATTTTTTTTAAAAAGCAGTTTCCTGGATTTTGTTCTTTATGTAAAAATCCAAATTATATATTCTTTTCTTCTTTCCTTTGACCCCAAATAGCACATATATATTTATTACATATGCGTGTATATATATATGTAATAAATTTTCTCACTTTTGTTTTTTTATGTAGCAAGAAAAGGACTTTTTGCTGGATAATGAGGAAGGAAGAGAAAGAAACATTTTAAAATCTGCAAAGCAGAAGGGAACTGTGAAAGCACTTTGACAAATCAGCTAGCAGAGAATGGTCCATTTTTAGAAAAATCAGCCACAAGAACTCTATACCATTTTCTTGGCATCTTCTTTCTTATCTTGGCTTATTAGTGATAGTCAAAATGTAGAGCAATGTATAGCACCACCCTGTTCTTTTCTTGTTCTGTTCTTGTGCTCTTATGTCTAGCCTTTTAATAGCCCATAATCAGGTGAATTGTTTATGCTGCGTTAAGTGAAGATGGCTTCGTGCTGGAGGCACCCTGGTGTGTTGCCATGGCAATGCCATGATCACTGATTCAGTATTAGGATTTTTGGCCACACTATTGAAATGAGCATAGAGACAAGGCAGGTTGAAATGTCTCTAACAGGATTGAAAAGAACCTTTGTTAGACTTATGCCTTGCTTATGTAACAATTTTTAAAATAGAATTTAACACACACAAACACACATACACACATGTACACACTCACACACACCACTTTTGAAAAATCCACTCACAAATATATAAAAGTACCGTAATAAGATGTAAGGGATGGTGCCTAGTCTTACTGCAACTTGATATGCCATGGTGGATTGATATCCTTGGGAGGCCTGCTCTTTTCTGAAGCAAAATGGAGGAGGAATGGTTGGGGATGGGTGGGTGGGTGGACTAGAAGGGGAAGAGGAAGGGGAAACTGTAATCAGGATGAAATATATGAGAGAAGAATAAATAAAAAATAAAAAAGCAGGCCTGAGATTTAGTTGAATTGATAGAATCCTTGTGGAGGAGCATGCATCCCAACCACAGCCCATCTCCATCACCATCTAAAACCAGGCATGACAGTGCCTTCCTGCTGGTACTCCCAGCTCTAAGGAGGCAGGAGAAGCCAGACAAGAAGTTCAAGGACATCTTCAACTAAAGAGGAAATTAAAGGTCAGACTGAACTTCATGCAACCTGTCTTAAAAAACCAACCAAAATAACCAAACAAAAAGAGAGGAAGTCAGAGTATGTCAGCAGCATAATGAAAACAAAACATCAGAGACAATCAAAGAATGAGAAAGATTTGATTCGGTGTTGCTGTGAACTCTGGCAGGCTCAAGAAGCTGAAAACAACCTCTTGCCGTAGCTAGCAACGTGACAGATGCCTCAGTGCAACTACATGGCTCTGAATTCTGGCAATGACCTTCATAAACATGAAAAAAGAATCACCCTAGAGTCTCCATGAATTAATATAGACTTGCCAAAATCCTGATTTGAGCCAGTGGATTCTGCAGAACTAGAGGATCTCTTATCCTGTCTAAGAAAGTTTGCTTTTTTTTTTTTTTTTAACAGTTTGTATGTAGCAGTTTGTTGAGACATTAAGAAGATATTCATATCTCTTTTCTTGCTCTTTCTAATATTGACCTACTGTGTCACCATTCTCCCCGTTTCCTATCAATTCCTATCAATCGTTTTAGGTCTCCTTCATTTTTGAAATCAGAGAGTTGAGAGAATGAAAGACTTCTTTAGAGTCCTATTCTGTTCTTGCTTTTTACAACAGATGCATTTTCTTCCACACCAAAATTTCAAGATAAGGCTGGAGTGTTTTTAGTGGGTCAGTAAGGGCCAGTAGAACTTTGAAGAACGTAATGGGAACCAAGTCTGTGTGTGGGGACTGGGTTTGGCTTATGGGCCTGGGGAAGAGTGTATCTTTCATGCCACAGACAAAAAGGTTGATTTTGTCTCACCTGCTTTAGAAGTTAGAAGACAAGGCAAGAAATGGGAAAGCTCCTGAAGGTCAAGGGCAGTGATCTGAGGGTGGGAAACAGGTGGTCTGTGGCAGAGATGTGGAGAATGACTCTTCTTGTGGTGCATTGAAGGTGTATCCCATAGAAAATTTTGACTCTCTCCTCCGGGCTATTGTTTGTGAGGGTTAAAGTTTGTTTTAAGTTTTAATTACTGTGCTTATGAGATCTATAAAACAAAAATGCCTCTAGCTCTTAAGTCCAACCCGTAAGCCCCACTTGCCCAAAGACAGATCAGGGGTGGAGGTGTAGGGGGTGTGTGGGAGTGTGGGGATGTGGAGGGTATGGGGGTGTGGATGTAGGGGTGTGGGTTGGGTGGGTGGGGCGCTGCTGTTTATGTAAGATAAGGTAACAAGGCACACATTTCCCACTTCAGTAAACAATGTGGGTTATTCCAGCTGAACAGGATGTGCTTAATTACATGTAGGTGGTAGGTAACAAGGAAATACATCAGGATGTATGCTTGACCCTGACTAGTCAAAGGTAAAAAGTATGTAAGTTTGCCTTTAACAGTTTCCAGTCTATCAGAATTCAGCACCTTTCTCTAGAAATACTAGGTATGGACTTGGCCAAAGCTTGTTATCCCGGCCAGTATTTCATAAAGCTTGCTTCAAATTTTGCTAAAAATAATGTGGTAGTGTTCTGACTCTTGCCTAGTGGGATGAATAGATTCCCATCTTTCCTGGGTAGTTGGACCATCCAAGCAGGCTTCTCAGGCTGTTGGTGCTCATCTCTCGTTGCTAACTTCATCTATAAAATGTCACTTCTTGCCATAATGATGCCACTCAAGCAAGGACATATTCCCTGTCCTTGTAATGCTACCAGTGCTTGTCTGTACTTGGCGTGTTCCTGACTCTAGTTCTCATCAGTAATTCTTTTTTTTTTTCTTTTTTGTGAAAAAAAAAATTACAAGAGCACAGATCCACTTTTATTTATTTATTTATTTATTTATTTATTTATTTATTTACTTTTCATTAGTTTAAATCACAGGAAGGGTACAGCATCACATGAATTCTGTGTCTAATAGCCTTTGCAGGAAGGCTTCGGAATTTGGCACGAACCATCCCACTGTTTCCCCCAGATGACTCTGGTTTTGTTTGGTTTGCCTCCAGGTGTCACTCTGCCATTTTTTTGCTTTATCCACATAAGCACATCTCTTGCTCAAGTAGAATTCAGTTTCATCTCAGGTATAAACACCTTCAATTTTAAGAAGGGCTGGGTGTACCCTCTGCTTCCCGACACCTCGCTTATAGCCAGCAAAAATGGCTTTGTACTACAGCCTTGCAGATATATTTGCCTTTTAGAAGTCCTGTTCCCAGCAGGCCTCCACAGGCACCAAGATGGCGGAAAGAGCCTCATTAGTAATTCTTATTCCCATGATGCGTCCCAGTTTCTAAAGCAAAAAAAGGCCTGTTGAACACAGCTTCACAATGATGGTAGCTCACCCAGAGAACACCAAGAATCGTGTTGTTGATATTGCATTGTTTTGCAACATGATGGTTGTTAGCTTGGTCTTCTTGTGAGACTCTTGTCTCTCTTATATTTATTTATTAATATTTTTTATTTATTTTACATCTCAACCCCAGTCCTTTCCTCCAGTTCCATCTCCCAGCCTCCCCACTGCACCCCTGCCCCATCCACTCCTACCTTGTCTCTATTCAGAAAGGGGCGGGCCTCCATGGGCACCAGCAAAACTCGGCACATCAAGTTGAGGCAGGACCAAGCTCTGCCTCTCTGCATCAAGGCTATGCAAGACAACCCAGCATGGGGAATAGGTTCCCAAAAGCCAGTTCAAATGTCAGGGACAGGTTCTTGTGGGACTTTAAGCAGAGGGCACAGGGGTGTCTCTGCGTCTTTTGCCTGCTCTTGGGACCCTTTTTCTCCTACTGAAAGGGTGTCTCTCCCAGCCTCAATATGAGGGTATGTGCCTAGTCGTATTGTATCTTGTTATGCTGGGTTTGGTGGATATCCCTGGGAGCCCTGTTTTTTTTTCTGAAGGGAAACAGAGGAAGAGTGGATCTGCAGGAGAGGATTAGGAAAAGGAGGGAAGAGGTTTGCTAGGAGGAAAGAAGGAGGGGAAACTGTGGTCAGGATGTCTTGTATGAGAGAAGAATAAAAAAAAGTTTTGCAACATGGTCTAAGGACTTTTACCATTGGGAATCTTAGGACTTAAAAAAAATATAAAATAGGCTTATGTGTTTCCTAGATGAAGGTAGTCCTTCCTTTCTTTATAACTCTTTCTTTTTGCTTGTCTTTATTCTTCTACATGCTTTATCCTGAAAGCAGGAGGTCTACAGAATTATCTTATTATTCTGGAGTCTTGGAAGGATTGCATTATTAAATGAATGAATAAATTACATTGGGACAAAAAAAAAAAGACCAACAGAAAAATGGAAACAATGGGAAACAAAATCCTGCATCTTGTAGAAGAAAGCTTGTGGAACCACTTGGAAGCCTGCTTTTTATGTATATGGAAGACAGTAATGCTTCCATATTGATCTCATTTGAATATAAAACCATAAATAGGCTTGGATACTTACTAGATATGTATAAAAATGCCAGTGAGTATTTATTGGAAATAATTCCTATTCAGAGGAAACTATGAAATATTGAAAGGATCAGTGAGCATAGTGTAATCAGTTTTTGGGGATCCTTTGAAATAATTTTTAAATCTACCTGATGCTCCTTATCTGTGATTCTGTGTGAAATGAATTAGATAAATAGGTAACCTAGGTAAAATATTAAAAAAATAAGATATATAATTGATATTTGACTCTTCTACTAGTTTAGTTATAAGGAAAGTATAATCGGAAATTGAATATTTTAGATTTCCCTGAAACTGCATCTGAATTTTAATGTAGAGTGTGAAGGAAAAATTAAGAGCAAAACTCAGTAGCAAGTGGAATTTATGCTTTTCCTTGTTTATTATGCTCATATTCAGCTTGAGGAACAGTGTTGTAATTGATTTTAAGTAAGAATTATCACCTCCAAATCAACTATCCAATATTGTAACCAGAATAAATTTTTTTGAGTAAAGATAAATAATTCAAGAAATATTTCTATGAGCTTTTCAAACATTGCATCTCTAATCAGCAGGTGGAACTTAATAGCACCTAGATTAATCATAAACTAATAAGGTAAAAATTGCTTCCTCTGTAGATGAAGAAAAAACATCTCATTTGCATAAGCTCTTTTTAGAGGGGGAAATCACTCACAGTTGTTAATGAGTTCCTAGAGGGTATATGACAGTCTAGATAGGCCACACAGATTCAAGCTTACTCTGTTGGAAAAAATGGTTCCTGACCTATGTGAGCCTAGACTGATTGACCTGGGGCAGCTGTCTCTCTAGAGACAGGAAATACAAGAGCTGGCGACCTGCTCACTTTCCTATGGACTGAACAGTGAGCATTTATTTACTTGTTCTTAGTAGCATGGATTGGATTAGTAAAGTTTCTCTCTCTCTCTCTCTCTCTCTCTCTCTCTCTCTCTCTCTCTCTCTCTCTCTCTGTAATCTATAGATCTACATCTATATCTATCTCCTCCTTCCCTCCCTATCTGTCAATATTTTTCAGGAAAAATAAACTTGTTACTTTGGAGGTTGAGAAATTTCACACTGTCTGCCACTTGGAGACTCAAAAGTGCCAGTGATATGCAATTCTGGTTTATGTCTAAAGATTTACACAGAGCAGAAGGCTCATTGTCCCAGCTTCCATAAAAAGAGAATCCATTCCTCCCCTGCCTTGCCAATAGTCAAGGTTGTGTGATGCTCACTTCCATTGGTAGAGACATCTTATTTGTTTAATTCACCTGCTCAACTATTTACCTCTTCCAAGAGCGTGCACACAGACATTCCCAGAAATAATATTTTACCAGCTCCCAAAGTATCTCTTTGCTCAGTCATGGAGATACACAAAATGAACCATGTTATCCATGTACAATGACAATAGCTGTGTACGCTGCCTTCCAGATACCACCGTGAGCCGAGGGGAGTGTAGTTTGCTACTTTTAGTTTGATAAAATTAGTCTTGCTCAAAGACACAGGAAAACATGATTGCATTTATGGAATCTTTTGATATTTGTAATTATCTGTTTCCTGGAACTTGTAATTTGCCTTGGCATTGTTTCTCATCCTCCAGCTTCTGGATATAAGACTAACATGCATTTAATACCACATCTGCACAGCTGTTTTATGTTGTCATTGGAGTAACGGGAAGGAGAAGGGGTGGTCCAATCCCTGGTTTGCTTCTTAGGATTCACAATGGAAGAAGAAAAACACCTTCTGAAAGTTGTCCTTGGATCTTCATAGATGTAGTGTGCATGATACACATACACACACACACACACACACACAATAAAATGAAAATAAAAACAATGAACTATTTTGAAGATTCTTTCAAAGAAACTCTTATTTTAACTCTGGACTATTTGTTTAAATTTTTTTTTGAAATGTCTAACTAAGCAAATTTAAAAAAATAAGTATCTACTTTGTCTAGTAGTGATAATGAACTAGTTAAATAACCTTAGTGCTTTTAATAGGACTATTTAGTTAGTCATAAACTTAAGCATTATGTTAAATAACAAAAGCAGCTAAGTGTAGTTTGAGTTTAATTAAACCTATCTTTCTATACCCAATATTTGTGGAGAAAAGTATGCTGCCTGGAAACTTCATTGAGAGTGAGGCATTGGTCTGGTAGCTTGACATCCCGACTGAAGACTCCTGTCATAACAGATTCAAGAGTCTTTTTTTTTTTTCCTATCATGAGGCATGAATTCCTAGAAACTTATATGACTTTATGATTAGTTATCTTGCCGGTTCTGGTGGTACAGGCTGGTAGGATATGCTAAAGAGTCAGAGGCATGTGCGTCTGAGTTCTAGGGAAGCCTGTTCTCTACCATTTTCTGTTTCCAAACACAAAAGCATAGATTTCCATCCTGGGACTCTAGGATGACATGATTTGTTATCTTACTATTTGTTTTAAATGTAAAATTATAGAATTCTTAAAATTTGGAAACAAAAAAATCCAGGTTAAAAAATTAAAATTAAATTGCTTATTCGTTTTATCTATTATCTTTAATTGAAAACATCATATATACTTTTGAACACCAGATGGCAGTAAAAGCATGACGATAAATTTATTATTAATCAAGCTTTAATGATAATTTTATGAACCTTACAATGATGATTTCTTTGGTGCATTTTTCATACATGTCAAATTATTTAACTTTTTCTCATGCTATAGAAATTCTCAACTCATAATTAGACTTAGCTCAAGTGCTACTATAGATATTGCCATGTTTCAGTTTCCTCCATCATACACAGTTACTTTTTGAGTTCCTTAAGAAGAAATACACTGCCAACGGAAGTAATGGGCAGATCTTGATACAGTTGATAGCTATTAATCATGAGGCATTACTCAAACTCACATTGGGAAAATATTTGAATTCTTAACTCATAATTCTTCCTTCAACAAAGACAGCACAAAACTAATGCTGGTAGCCCAGAATAACAGTGACAAATTGGTCATCATTCCAAGGAAAATTTAAAATTAGTCACTGCCTAGGGTCACTTCAAATGCCCTGAAACCTTCACAATGTAAACATTTTCCCTAAACTTGATATTAATACAAACACTTTCCCATTGTTGGCAATGTCTCATAAAGCTAAAAGAAGTGCTCTTTACTATCAACAGCAGATTTTGATCAGCTTAGAGGAAATGTGGAGTTAGATTCTTTGTCATGTGAAGACCTGTGTGAGGTGTATGGTTACTATGGGACGTCAGGAATGCAAACCAAGCCTTTAGTTTGCAGTTCTTATAATTTTTTCCCAGTATTCATCTGATTTAATTTGATTTAGGTTTGATTTTTTTTTTGTTGTTTCTTCTCTCGTTCTAAATATGTATGAATTTTTACAAGTTGGTTTAGATTTCTCTTTAAGGCAGGATCTCACAATACAGCTCTTGCTCAGAGCTCTCTTTGTAGATCATGAAGCTAGAGGCCTTTGTCTATCTTTATAGTGGCAGATTAAAGGTTTGTGTCATCATGTTCATCCCAGATAATTTTTCTTTAACAAGGCCTAAAAAAACATAAACTACACATATATATCCGGCTCTGCCTGTTTCAACAGCTAAGTCTTATTAGGTCTAGCTTCATCTACATTAAGCCACCCATTTTACATTTTTATAAAAAAAATTGCCCATGTTTATTTCCCACAGTTGTGCTGTTTTGTTACTGACCAGTGGTTTTTTTGTTTTGTTTTTGCTTTTGTTCTGTTTGGGTATTGCTACTTGTCTGTATTTGGTCCACCTTCTTTGCATATCATTTGTCTGAAGAAAGGGATCTGCTCTTTCAGGAATCTCTACATTTCCTGAAACCACACAACAGCAACTTCTTCCCAATTGAAAAAAGAGTTTTCATTTTTCATGACACATTTCTATATATAGTTTGTACTATGTATATTTATTAACACACTCTTTACACTATTGGGCTTCCTGGATTCCTGATGAAAGATTTTAAAAATGTTTTTGTACTTTTTAGTACTTAGCATTATATCTAAAAACTTAGTTCATTATACATCATAGAAAACCCATAATGATTTGAAAATAAACCAATGAATGCATGGAAGTTCATTGTTCTGTAGTCATGGCCTATGCTTTTCTCTGTGTTTTTGAACTATTAGCATAGTAGTCTGAGGTATATTCTTTTTTTTCTCATTTTTTATTATTAATAAAGTCTCATTTTTTTAATCCATGTATCCCCTTGTTCAAATGCTGAGGTATATTCTTATATTTAAGCATGATATGTAACACATTGAAAACAATGTGACTTCATCTCAATATAGACAATTCCACCAGACCACAAATGCTTCTTTATTATTTTTTATATGAATTTTCAAACTATAATCCGTGGGCTAAATCCATCCAGATGCCTACTTCTGTAAATAGCATTTGATTATCACAAAGTTATAGTTGTTAATTGGAATAATTTCAAAAACTGCTTGAAACTACAATGGTAGAGTGAAATAGCTGTGTTAGAGATAGTACAGAAGCATAACCTAAATCTCTATCTGGCCTTTATATTGTATTAAATAGTAATAATAAAAAAGGCAAAAACAAAATAAAAATTAGTTCTGCCATTGTCTCTTGTCTCGATGACTGGAAGGAGATTCCAAATAATTTTTTACCAAATGTGAGCAGAGAATGAATGAAACATCATTGTTAGTATTTTGTGAGTGCAAGGATGGAACACGCGATCTGCTACCAGGAAGCCATGTTGAGTTTATTGAGATCTGGATATCCAGGGACCAGGTGAGGGAGGGGAGGAAGGAGAGAGAGAGAAAAGAGAAGAAAGAGAGAAGAAGGGAGGGGGAAGAGAGAGAGAGAGAGAGAGAGAGAGAGAGAGAGAGAGAGAGAGAGAGAGAGAGATCCCTGCCACGTGTTGGGTCTCTGTAAAGGGTGACCATATGGACAGGCCCCATGACATGGCAATGCCCCTAGAGTGCTCTGCAGGGGCAGGGGCAGGGGAGTGGCTGTGGCCACAACACAGCCATTCTGGAATCACCCAGTTTGCCATGGCCAGGAGGCAAGCTAGGGCGATGTTTACACACAAACAATCATGAACTTAGGTTAGGGGTTGTGGATGAGGGCCTGCTTTGAGTATGTGCTTCTCATCGCCTAAAAGGTACAGTTTCACAGACAGAAAAAGACAGGACAGCTCCACACTATTCTTTCTCTTTGATCATTTGGTTAGGGAATCAGGGTTAGTTTATTTTATAAGTATCAAGATGTAAATCCTCATAGAAGTCCATGGATTTTGTTAGGTTGCATGTTCTTTTCCAAACGAGTGTTGCGATAGCTAAACTTTCAGTGATAGGATTAAACACATGGTTTCCCATATAGTGTTAACTAGAGTGCTAGAAACTATATGTATCTGCAAATGCAATGCAAAGATGGCTGATGGTAGATTCAAGCATAGATTCTGAGACTATTTCTTTTTACACATTAACATAATATAAAAAATTGTCTCCTGTAGACCAAAGTAAACAAATATAAGCAGCTTTCTGAGACTTTGTGTATTGTGAGCTCCCAAACCTTAGGCTACAGGCACAGCTTGTAGTGAGTGGTGGTTGCATTTTTACCCCCTTTTGAGCAGTCTGTCCTATTTCACCTTTGCTAACTCTAAAACACAAATCTAGCACAGGGTAAGATGTGACTTAAAACAACAACAGCAACAACAAAACAAGCAAACAACAACAAAATCCCTCTATACTCTGAGCTTTTATTCTTTTTGTAATTTTGCTTTGTTCCTTAGGCTAATGCAGCTCCATTTCCCATCTCTGTGGTATAGCTTATCTTAGTCGACTTTCTTGTTTTTCAACTCTGCGATTGTAATAATCTTGTTTGAGTTTTCATAACTGGTCAAAATGTGGAGAATAATGACTGGAGTCATTCCTAATGAAGACATACATACTGCACCTTTCTCCCAGGAGACCTTGGAGCACGTTGTGGAAAAGTGGACAAAATGATAGTAAGAGCCAGAGGTTCAGAGAAATAATGAAAAATAGTGAGTTTAGTACACGCCAGGGCCATTGCACTTATGAATGCACAGCAACTGTTGGTGCCTGTTCAACATGAGTATAAGGTCAAGGCAGTCAATGCTCCAGCATGGATGGGGAGGGGATCAGGAGGCTCCATCACTACAAGAAAAGCTTTTGACAGATGATGGATACTGAGAGAGGGAAAGTCAGCTACTTTACTCAGTGTGACTCATGGTAGATGGTCCATACCCCACTAGAAAGACTCATATGGCAGTACTAATAGGATTCAGTGAGTTACCAGAAGAAGAGGAAGGAGAAAGGAGAAGAAGGAGGAGAGGAAGGAGGAGAAATAGGAGAAGGGAAATTGGGAAGGGGGAAGGGGATATGATGGGATCTGGAAAGAGTTGGAGGGAAGAGAGTGGGTGTGGTATAAATAGATTGTATGCATATATGAAAAATGCTGGGGCTGGAGAGATGGCTCAGAGGTTAAGAGCACTGACTGTTCTTCCAGAGGACCTGAGTTCAATTCCCAGCAAAACCACATGGTGACTCACAACCATCTATGATGAGGTCTGGTGCCCTCTTCTGTAAAACTGTATGCATAATAAATAAATAAATCTTTTTTTTTTTTAAAAAGAAAAATGCTGATCATTAAAAAAGTTACCAAATGTAGAAACAAAGTCAAAAGAAATGTCAAGGATGCTTATAAATGAGAGGGCACTTACTTCTGGGTGGATGGCTTCTGCCACTCCAGAAATCAGTGTTTCAATGAATGTGGCTCTTGAGGCTCTGGCTCTCAGTGAAGTCTGGTTGTGAAAAGGTAGCCTGAGTGCCTTTTCTGAGCTCATGGGTGAGGGGTGGGAGGTGGGGGTTGGGGATGGGACTGGAGTGCTCGCTGCCTCTTATGGCCACTAGCCCTCTACTACTCCGGTCCTTCACTACTTTCATCCTCTTTTTTGTTCATGTTGATTTTTTTTCCTGTTCAAACCACTGTGTGCTTTTCTGTGTTTTGACTGAACTCAGACAAGAATAACCTTAAATTATTGATATGTCTGCCTCTACCTCCCAAGCATTAAAATTGTGGGCATATATCACTAGAATTAGCTTTCTATTGCGTGGACTAGTTTGAGATACACTGATATAATTTTATAAAGATCTGATAAAATTAAGCAGTGAACCCAGCTAGGCCTGGCATTTATTTGGGAAACTTTAATTTTGGGACATCATATTATCTAGAGATCAATCCACTTCTATATTTTCTAATTCAACAAATGTAGGGTTTTAAAGTATGATCCTAATGATGCTCTAATCATTATTGATGCTTCTTATACAGTTTCCTTTTTTTATGTTTGATTTTATTACTTGGGTGTTTTCCATTTGATTAGTTTGGATAAAGGTTTGTCAATTGTGTGCATTTTTTAAAGTTGAAATTCTTATTGGTGTATTTGTATGTGTGTGTATTTAGGTAGCTGTGTGTATATTTGTATGTATGTATGTATATTTGTGTGCATGTGTTTATTTGTATGTGTGTGTATTTATGTGCATTGTGTATTTGTGTGTATATGTATTTTTATGCATGTATTTGTGTGCATGTGTTATTTGTGCATATATGTATTTGTGTGCATGTATGTATTTGTATGTGTGTGTATTTATGTGCATGTGTGTATTTGTATGTGTGTATTTGTATGCGTGTGTGTATATGTGTGTGTATTTGTGTGCATGTGTGTATTTGTGTATATATGTATTTGTGTGCATGTGTGTATTTGTATGTGTGTGTTTGTGTAGGGGAGGGACATAAACATGTGATACAAAATGACAGTGAAAGCGAGAGGACAATTTGTGGATTCTCTCTGATGTGGGATATCTTTCTATATGCTGTGAATCACCATTGGATAATAAAGGCACTGTTTTGGCTTATGGCATTGAAGCTTAGAGGCAGGCGGGAATTCCAAGCAGAGATAAAGGGGAAGGAGGGTGGAGTCAAAGGAGACACTGAGAGCTGCTGCCCAAGAGAGCAAGATGTAATGGAACACCAGTAAAGCCACAAGTCACTTGGCAAGACATAGATGAATAGAAATGGGTTGAGTTAAGATGCGAGAACTAGCTGATAATGAGCCTAAGCCATAGGCCAAACAGTTTGTAATTAATATAAACTTTTGTGTGGTTATTTGGGGCTGAGCAGCTGTGAAACTGCAGGTCTGGACCTCAGGCTGGATAGGCCAGAAATGTCAGACTACACTCTCCTTCTGCTGTTGGATTTTGGAAATTGAGTTCGTGTCATTAGGCTTGGCTGTATGTGTCTTTACTCACTGAGCCATCTTGCTGGCCCTGTCTTGGTCATCTTTACAAAACATCATTGATGTCTACATTGATCTTTATTATTTCTTTCCATCAACTGATTTTAGATTTTGCTTGTTTTTGTTTTCCTAAGAACTTGTGGTGGGATCATTGTTATATATTTAATGTTTCTCTGATTAATTTCAAACAAATTTTATATGAATATTTTGATCAGGCTCATTACAATTTGTCTTCTTGACTCCTCCTAGGTCTCCTCCTACATCCCTCATTCTATAACTTCACTTTTTCTCCTCCTCCTTCTTTTCCTTCATCTAATAACCGTTCTGTTGCACTCTGTGCTGTTCATATACTTGTAGGTGTGGAGCCATCCGCTGGAACACATGTCAACATACTAAGAGCCACTTAACATTTATAAAACTTACATATTAATAACAGTTCCCCCTCCCGCATCTCCTCTCACTCACCCCCCACCTCCCCACACCCTGTCCACTCCCCAGAGAGAGCAAGGCCTCCCATGGGAAGTCAACAAAGTCTGAAGAGCCATATTCTTAAAGAAGACTGACTTTCCCTTTTCCAGGAATCCATCATTTGCCAATAGATCCTCAGTTATGAGCGCCTTCCTTCCCATTCTGTGTTAGAATATGCTGAATTCTGAGTTGATCTTGCACAGGAAACCGCAGCCTCTGTGAGTTCATAAGTGGCCAGTCCCATCATGACCAGAAGTCATTCTTCTGCCCTAGTTCTCTTTTGCTACTGATCATTCCATGCCCTCTCTTTCATCATGGTCCCTGAACACTGAGGAAGAGGTGTGATACAGAGGTCTCATTGGTGACCCACTCCTCAGTCAGTTCTTCTCTGCACTTAGACTTACTGTGAATTTCAGCATTAAAAACCATCTACTGCACAAAGAAACTTCTCTGATGAGCACTGAGAGTTGTGCTGGCCTATAGGTAGAGAAACACAATTTTAGAGAGCAGTTTGGTACTAAATTCATTTAGGAAAAAAAAAAAAAAAGGATAGTGGCAGGTTCATCCCTGGTGCTATGAGATCCCAACTTGCAGTTCCGGTACCATGTTTCCTTGTATGGGGAGGGCTTTAAATCTAACCAGGAAGCAGTTCCTTAGTGGCACTATCGTTGCTGTGAGCATTATCTTACTGTGTTGATCATTATTACAGTTCATAGGATTTACTACTGAGTAAGACAATTGATGTCTTTTCCACTCTAGCAGCCAGCATAAGACCTTCCAGTACTATGACAGCTAGCGACCAGTGGGGAGGAAGTTTCCTGGTCATTACCAACTTGATTTCTCCATGTCCTATGGCCACTGGGTGTGGTATCTTTAGCAATTGGTTCTTACCATCAAGTTCTGGTGGGCAGCCATGAGCAATGGCAATAGCCTGCAGTGTTTTGGAGAGGGTCTCCATGACACTTCTGACAAACCAGACTTTATTATTATAATCATTAATTAAATTTATTCATTTATTTTACATGCCAACCACAGTTCTCTTTCCCTCCTCTCATCTCATTCCCTTCCCCTACATCCCCCCTTTCCAATTCACTCTTCCTCTTTTACTGTTCAGTAAGGGGCAGATCTCTCATGAGTCTCAACAAAGCATGGCATATCAGGTTGAGCTAGGACTAAGCTCCTCCCTCATACTAAAGCTAAGTAAGGCAACCGAGGATGAGGAAAAGGCTCCCAAAAGCCAGCCAAAGAGTCAAGGATAGGCAAGCCCTGCTTCCACCACTACGAGTCCCACAAATAGACCAAACTACACAACCATCACAAAGATATAAAGGGCCATTCAGTCTCCTTAGTTGTCTGTGAGATCCTATGAGTCTGGGTTATTTGTTTCTGTGGGTTCCTTGTGATGACCTTGACCTCTCTGACTCATACATTCTTTCCTCTCTTCATTATGGTTCCCAGAGCTTGATCCAAGCTCTGCTGTATCTACTTCCATCAGTTACTGGACAGTTGGGGTAGTCACTAATCTGATTATAGGAGGTAGCCGTTTCAGGAACCCTCTGTTCTATTGCTAGGAATCTTAGCTGGGCTCATCTTTGTAGATTGGTGCAAGTTTCCCGTGATCCAGCTTTCTAGCTGATCCCAAAATGCTCCCCCCCCATTAAGATGTTTCTTTTACTACTTCCCACCCTCTCTCCACCCTTCCAACCTGATCCCTTATGTTCTCATCCCTGCTGGCCTCTGGTTTATCCAAGATATTTCCTCTATTTCCCCTTCCCAGGGAAATCCCTGTGTTTGGGCCCTCCTTTTTACCCAGCCTCTTTGGGGCTGTGAATTGTAGCATGATCATCCTAATACTTTATTATTAATATCCACTTATGAGTGAGTACATACCATGTTTGTCTTCATAGGACTGGGTCACTTTACTCAGGATGATTTTTTCTAGTTCTATCCATTTTCCTGATGTCATTTTTAATACTCCATCATGTAAATGTACCATATTTTTCATCTATTCTTTGCAAACTAAAATTTTTAATGTAGGACTTTGTAACCATACATTTTTCTTAGACTGCTTTCATTGTGTTCTGTTAGTTCTGCTATATTGTGTTTTATGTCATTTGATCTGGGAACTTAAGATTTCTGTCTTCATGTCTTTGATGGCTTACTCATTTATTAGTTGGCTGCTGAATTTCCATGATTTTGTGCATTTTTCTATAGTTTCTTTTGTGGTTCACTTCTAGTTTTAAACCATTGTGATGAGATAGGATAAAAAAAACTTTCAGTTTTCTTATAACTTGGATTGTGTACTAATACATGATATATATCTTGCAGCACGTTTTATGTGTTACTGAGAAGAACATCTATTCTGCAGTATTTAGAAGGGCTGTTCTTTAGATGTCTGTCAAGTTCATTTGATGTACAATGCCATTCAATTCTGGTTTATTTATTTATTTATGTAATCTAAATAAATTTTTTTGTCAGAGTGGATATATGAAAATGTTTGCTTTATGAAGATGGATATACTGATGTTAGATGCACATATAAAAGAATTAAAATATTTTCTTAATAAATCTTCCCTTTATGCATAATAAATGAAAATTATCTTTTCTGACTAATTTAACTTGAGGTCTATTTTATTGATGTTATTATTGCTACACATGACTGACTTGTCGATACACTTGATTACAATGTGCCTTTTCTTCTTTTTACTCTGAAGTCTGTTTTCCTTCTTAATGTGATGTATTTTTTGGTAGGCAACAAATAGTTCCTTCTTTTAAATTTTTAAATTGTGGTAGTAAGTAGACTACTAACCTTTTCCAAGATGTATGTGACTTAATTTATGAAGCCTGTGGGTATGTAATGTAATCTTACATAACAAACTGGACTTGGCCATCAGTCTGCAGATGTGGTTAATTTAAGCATCTTGAGATGGGAAGGTTTCTCTGGATTATTGAAAATTATAAGAAGGAGAGATAAGAGAGAGCTGATGGTCAGAGCCAGAGAAGGGTAGCCATGACAATAGGGAGCAAAGGGTCACAGAGAAATGTGAAGAAGGAGGCAGGGAATACAATCTACAGAGAGTAGGCAGCCTTTGGAATTGAAAGAGGCAAAGAAATGAATCTTCCTTTTTCTGTCCTTCAGAAAGAATGTGAGTAATCCTGTTGACACTCTGAATTTACCACAGTTAAGCACATTCCTGACTGCTGACCGATGGAATGCCATGGTAAATTTGTATTGTTTTAAATCAATATAATGTAGCGGTTTGTTACCACCACCACCAGGAGAAATGAACACATTCATTTATAGCTAGAATTAAAATAGGAGGACCATGCTAACTATTGTCCTTTTTAAATTTTTGTATATAATTAAAGCAAGAATGAACAAAGTTGTGACTATATGAAAATGCATATATGAAATTGTTGACTTTTATGGATAAGATATAAGAAAAACTAAATCAGTAAGAAATTCTTTTGTTTTGCTTTTTTGTTGAACATGATTTACCTTTTTATTTATGAAATAGAAACTTTTGATATCTATTAGTTATCAGTTGAGAGTAGGAATGAGGTAATACTAATCCATTTTGTATGAATGTTGGAAGATGATAAAGGATTTACTTCCTTTTCTTCTACCCTTCTACTATAAATAGACCCACAGGAATAAATGACTTTTTGTGATGTTATTCAGTCAAGCCTTTAAAAATGAATGACATTGGAAATAAATACTTAGCGAGGCTTGGCTTGCTGTGACCATGTTCCCTGGGATTTTAGAATAACATTCCTCCAAGTGTTTCCATTTAAAATGTCAAACACAGCCAAGGTGGGGAGGGTGGAAAACTGAATATGTGAATTTTGTATCACAAGTGCCTTATTTTTTTTTCTTCAGAATGGACCACAGGAACAACACATATTGTGCTTTTATTTCTCCCTGAACAGGCAGAAAGTCATGTTGGTTAGAACTACAATGAAGATAGGCAGGATCTTTTCCTAAAATTTATTCTATGCCCAGCACCCTCCATCACTGCTAATGAATCCCATTTCCTCTATGAAGTGAATGCCTTTATAAGAGGTTAGGTGTTGGGAGCACAGGGGTCCTTGTGTTGATAATGAACTAAGCACTAAGAAAACTAGGAGTGTTAATGACACAGGGGTGTCTCCTCAATGGAAGAGACAGAAATAAAATACCTGCATTCCATCCAGAAATCTGAGCGTGGAAATTGTTAACAACCTGGTGACCTTTTTGCTATCTGTGGAGACAGACCTTATCACCTTTTTCTATAGAGGTAGACCTCACCCCAATTCCCCTAATGATTATTCCAGACTCTTCCCTTCCTAGACCATTACCCATCTTTAGGGATGACATCATATGTACTTTATGGATGGCCCACCTCTATACTATGGATCAGAGACTACAATAGATTATTGTAGCTACTATTTAGCCACTAGTGTGGCTAGATTCTTATAATCCCACTTTTAGCTATAGAATTCACCCTCATGGCTCCATGTATTCTGTAAAAGAGCCTCTATGTATTCACACCTTAAGCTTTTTGTTCATCTGGAATTGAACTGATTGGACTAATTGTTGCCTGGAATCCTTTCCACTAATTGTACTGTGCTTTAAATATGCTGACAATGAACCACATGATGTTAGACTCCCCGAAGTCTGATCCCTGTTGATGAAGTCATTCTTCATTGGATTTTCATTCTTATTTCTTCACTTTGTTTCTTTCCCTGTCTGGATACCTGTAGGAACCCCCTCAATTGGGGTAGGGTTGAGGAATGGGGAGCAGGTTGGGTAAAATGAAGTAAGTTTCCAGAACTGTAGGCTTGTGATGAATCACAAGGCTTGAAGTTGGGATCTGCCTCTTAGAGTTGGTGATTATCTAGGGTATCATGTGTCACATCAAATATTTAGTAGTATTTCATTGCATCAAAGGGTGTGGGAAGAGAGTAAAAGGATAGAGGGGTTTTGTGGGCTCCAGAGTTTCCCACGCATCATTATATAGAAAACATAAAGGAACAAAATGTATATTAATTTAGTCTTTTGACATGTAGTGTGTATTCTGTTAACTGTATTTTCAAGTTTCTACATGCATTTTAATGACAAATTTGTTTTTATTTTAAATGCATCAGATATGTACTATCATCCTGCTTAATGATTCCCTTTGTACTGTTTTGTTGAGAAGTAATCATTGTTATTTAAATAACTTATTCTTTCAAAATTTTATACATGTATACACTCCATTTTTTTCAAATACATTTATTATTTTCTTTTTCTGGTTCCTGTTAGCACACCCCCCCACACACACACATACACAGCTCATTTCACTCTAAACATTGTCTTCCATTTTTTGTTGTTATTGATACGAACTCTCAAATGTAGTTAATGCTGCCATAAACACATGAATGTGGGACCATCCACTAAGACTTTCCAGAAACCAGAATCTCACAGCTCTCCTCCTCATCTGCCAGTGCCTGACATTTCCTTTTATGCTGCTTCCTGAATCCTTGGATGGTTCATCTATAGCTGAGCTCTCAGTTACTTATACTTAGGACCTTGATCAGTATGAATATCTGCATTGTTAACCACTGAAAAAAGAGGCTTTTCTGACCAGAGCTGAGAGCAACAGAAATACATAAGTAAAAATCTAATTGTTTATAAGGCAGATTGGCAATGTAACTGTTTAACCTAACAACAGTAGGTCTACATTCCTCCTCCCTCCTCCATCCCCGCCACCCCCAGGGTCTGTCATCTCCACAATCATGAGCTTTTAACCAGACATGAAGTTCTTCTTTTGGATCAGGCCTCCTATTCAATCAGAAAGTGGTTGGTCACTTTCATAACTGTCATGTCACTATTGCACCAGTGTGTACATTTCTACAGGGAGATTGCTATTGTAGTGTGCTGCACTCGGGTCCAGCTCTGAGTGAGTCTATTGTCTTTTCTTTCCCAGCTGCCTGAATACTTTCTTTTGGTACTTGTAAGCTAGTCTTTAGGGAGAGAACTTCCTGCTCAGTTGAAGTTGACCTGTCAGTGCACTGCATTCAAAGTGAATGGTGTCTTTAGCAACTAGGGTGTCCACCACCTAGTTACGGTGGGTAAATAAAAGTAATATTGCGTGCTGTTTTGGGTGCTTTGGAGCCTTCTTGGCTAATAACTCATGGGAAGGAATCCTGTGCCTGGCACTGATGTTTTTATTTAATTACCTATATTTTATGGGAGCAGTGCTATCTACCCATGCAGGGTGCACTGGTCAAAATTATTTTTGCTATATATTATATTTTAAAATAACTTACAAAGTAGTGGATTTCTGTGAGACTTCTTGATATATCATTGCTTTCATTAAATCTCTTTCTATCTTCTTTTTATTTCGTTATTTCCATCTCTACTTACACGTTAACTTAAATTAATTCCCTCTGTTCTTTCATGTCATTAGTGTGCTATGATCTCCTCTGCTTTTATTTTTCACCTGGGCTGCAAAATCATAGTTTTTCATACACTTTCCTTTGAGTTAAGCCTTTCCCTACTTGTTTTCCCAGATCACACTCCTCCCATGTTCGAACCCCTCCTCCCCCCATTCTTCCTTTCAATTTTTACTTTGCCTATATTTTACTACCCTCTCTCTTAACGTATCTGCTGACGATGACCTGTTTCTATTACCTGGCTTCCAGATGTTTTCCAATTAAACACAGGGGAAATATGAGTCAGTATGAAGATCCGGCATGTGAGAGAGAACATATGGCCTTTGTCTTTCTGGGCCTAGGTGGGCTCCCTATGCATAGTTCATTTCCTATTCTATCTATTAATCTGTGCTTTCATTATTTATTTTACAGCTGAGTAATAGTTCATTATGTATATGTACCACATTTTTCTTATCTGTTCATCAGTTGATGGGTATCTATGTTGATTCAACTTTCTAGCTATTGTGAATAAAGCAACAGTGAATATAAATTTCCAGGTATCTCTATGGAAGGTTATAAAGTACTTTGGTTATGTGCTCAGGTCAAAGAGTAGTTCTATGAGAAACCTCCAGACTGATTTCCAAAATGGTTGCACTGGTTTGTACTCTCACTAGTACTGTATAAAAATGCCCTTCCCCCCACATCTATCCCAGCATTTGTATTATTGATGTTGGCCATCCTAACTAGGGTGGAATAGAATATTAATTTTAATCTGCATCTCCCTGATGGATAAGGATGTTGAACATTTAGGATAGTGCTTTCTATTCATTTGAGTTTCTTGTTAATATACCTTTTCCTTTGGTTTCACAGACGAGTTTTCAATTGGATTGTTCATTTTTTTTTATCTTGTTTAGGGCTCTGTTATTTTAATCTTTGTATATTCTAGACATGAATCCTCTATTTGTTCTATCTGATATATAGTCAATAAGGATTTTATCCAATTCTGTGCTCTGCCTCTTTATTATATTGACAGTTTTTTTTTTGTTGTACAGAAGCCTTTTTATTTCATGAGATCCCATGTGTCACTTATCGATCATTTTTTTATTTCTTTAATAATACAGATATATAATATTATTAAAAGAACATATTTTATGTCTTAGTGACTGTTAGGGATGGTTCTTTCTTAATCTTTTAAAGAAGAGTTTTGGATTTATTTATTTTATAAAACATGTGTATGAGTAAACACTCATACTTGCATACATGTTTGTATGTACAACACATGCATGTCTAGTGCCTATAGAGGCCAGATCCCCTAGGAGTGAAGTTGCAGATGATTGTGAACTGCTGATGTATAGGTGCTGTAAATTGAACTTGATTCTTTTGCAAAAAGCAACACCTGTTCTTAACTACTTAGCTAATTCCTCTAGATCAATGCTTCTCAATCTGGGGTCATAACCCCCTCAGTTCCACATCAGATATTTACATAACGATTCAAAACACCAGCAAAATTATAGTTATGAAGTAGCAATGGAATAAGTTTTCACTTGGGGCTCACCACCACGTGAGGAACTGTATTAAATGGTCACAGCATCAGGAAGGTTGAGAACAACCGATCTAGATTCATCTCCTAATCTTTGAAGGAATCTCAAATCTTTAATTGGGCACTATAAGCTCTGTAGCCATATCTCCTCACAAGACTTATCAATGAGGTTCTTCTCTTTGGATATTATGTAAGTCAAGTAATAATATTTTTGTATTTTTTGTGTGTCTAAGTGTTCATAGATATATGGGTACATGTGTGAGACCAGAAGTTGATTTCTTCACTGACTTTACTTTTTTGAGGCAAGGTCTCTCAGTGAGCCTAGAGCTGGCCAGTGCATTCTGTCTAGCTAGCCAGATTTCCTCAAGGATTTTTTGTCTCAGTCTCAGCATTACTGGGATGATTACATAAATTGTATACTATTATAGTTTAATGTTGTCATTATAGACTATAATACTTGGAACTATCATAGTTCCATGTTATCATTATTTCCACTATTTGTATAATTTATTTCTTAAGCTTATACTCTTAACTGTGATTCTATTGTAACTTTTTCATACAATATATTTTGATCATGCTTTCATCTCTTCAATTCATCCCATATTCTTCCCACCTCCCTTATCCTCTGACTAATACTTTTTTTGTTTTATTAATGTGAGTAAGAGTATGCACTGTCTTTCTCTTCCTGCTTATTTGCCCTAACAAAATGCCTTTCAGAGTCAATCACTTTGTTACCAAGAATAAAACTTCATTTTTAAAGACTGAATATTATTCCATTATTATATGTGCCCTGTTTTTTGTGCATTTATAAATTGATGAGCATATAGGTTGATTCCATACTGTGAATGATGTGACAATGTATATAGTACGGAAACCTCTTCACATATTTGTTTCATTTCCATTGCGTGTACCCCCAGAAATTAGATTACTTTTTTTAAAATCAAAAATGCTTCCATAATGTCTAATTTAGATTCCCACTAAAAGGTATGTGGTTCTTTTCAGTCCATCCTTGACAACTCCTATTAATTTTATTATTATTAATACTAAGTATTTGAGCACATTTGTGTGTGGGAGACTCTTCATAGTAAAAAATTTTTTGAGACGGGCCCATGTATCCCAGACTAGTCTCAAACTTACTGTATATTTAAGGATGACCTTAAACTTCAAACACACCAGCTTTTGCCTCCTGAATGCTAGAATTGTAGTTGTTTAAACTATATCCAGTTCTATGCCATGTTGGGAATGACACCCAGAGCCTCATGCATTCTAGGCAAGCATTTTTAACCAGCTCAGCTACATCCATAGCACCACATTTTGCAACTTTAAAATCAAATGATTTGACACATTGAAAGTAGAAATATTTCATTGCTGAAGAATAATTGCCTGTTACTTGTTACTAGCCAAAGCAACATAATCATTGAGTGTTTTTTTCCACAATTTTCTTTTTCTTTCTTTCTTCTTCTTTTTTTTTGTCTTATTGTGAGTGTGTGAGTCCCAGACTTCAAGCTCTTTTATCTCTACCTATCTACTTTTGGGGTTGAGGAGGCTGGCTTTAGACACATATGTGGAGCACATGGGCATTGTAACTATCTTTATGAATAAAATATTTTCCCAGCCTTCCCTCAATTGGTCCCTTGTTCATTGGTTAACCATTTGTTAAGTCAATGTCTGTTTATTTGTTTGACTTCATCCTGTGAGCATCTTGGTCATACTGATACAAGAATGAGAAGAGCCTCAGGTGTTTGGGTGGCCTCCAGTTTGATGCTTGGAAGATTTATGTCTGGACAGCTGTGTGCAAAACCTTTTGCACATAGAGATCAGCAAATCCCTCCAAAGACATAATGAGTAAAACTAGAAGAATAATGAAGAAAAATGACAGACGCCTGGAAGGGAATAAACAGGGCTTGCCTCTGCTAAGCAACCCCCTGAAGGACTCTTAGGAAAGACGACTGACTGATTAACTGAATCAATCCATCATGCTTGAAGTGACAGCATCAATTTGTAATCTTTTTTGGGAGCTGTTTTATTCTATTGCTACTACAGTTTAAATTTGCACAAGGGCAGAATGAACAGCCAACAAAATAGTTATTTTAATATTAAGGCACCATATTATTGAGGAAATTTTATTATGGAAAAGATTTACATTAATTTTCATGATGATTTAGGCTGAGTAAGAAAGTCAACATGTGGTTTCCTCTCTGAGTTCATCGTACAAATCTATCATATAAATTTTATCATGTAATTATCATCTCTTATTGGCCATTCAAACCTTGAGCTAATTTATTCTAATCTTTAATAATTAAAAAATGATATTATAATTTTATAAAATACAAAATACATATTCCTTTACCTATTTTTTGTTGTTTTTACTTACTGTTAAAACTCACAAAGCTTTAGAAGAGTTCAGTGATAGATATGATGCTAGTACATATCATCTTGTTCAATTTCTTACTAAGTTAAATGGCATAGAATATACAAATATTTGAGGTAGTCTTCCTTTATAGCCATCAAAAATGTCTTTTTCAGTATATTGACTTGTTTTAAATTGGACATCACCTAGAGATCATGGAGTTTTTTCTTTTCTTCTTTGTCAGTATGTAGAAGTCATAGATAATAAAACAAAAAGAGAATCATCCACAGACCCTCACCAAAGATTTAAATGGGCTAAAAATAACGAAAGCTTATTTTTTTCCAATGTAGGTATCTTGATGTCAAAGCTTTTTGAAGATAAGCCTCGAGTTCTGAAATTTACCAAAGACAAATATAATATTTGAGGAAATATTTTCTTGATGAATTTATGTAATGCTCAGTATGGGAATGCGTATGTAATCTTAATCTCTATAATTTATTTTTTCATAAGTATATATGATAATGCAACCTAGGAAACCTGACCATAAAACTGAATACAATTGGTAGGGTAATACAAATATCTATGTTTACATCTGGTTATGGGTTATTGGTTTTTAAAAGAACTGTAATAGAATGAAATATATTTTAATATCAAAATACTTCAAACTCAATATATAATAGTTCAAAAGCATTTTAGGTTTTGACATTGTCTCAGTGGCTACATTATCATAAGTCATTTCAGTTTACACAATGCTGGGCCAGTTGATAGAGTCTGGAGTTTATATGCTGCCCAGAGTGTGCAGCAAAATTATCTGTGGAACAGGGAATGATTTACACTTCCAGAGTGAATATATTGTAACATTGGATATTTTTTAACTACTTGGAACTTTTTTTGTCCTTATAATGAATGGATTTAGGTTTCAGGGGTTAATTCTAAATGCAAATTATTTAAAAGTAATTTGTATTTCCAAATTAAAATGCTGCACTCACTGCTTCTGTGAGATATTGGATGCACACTTCACTGTGCCTATGATTACATTTTAAATACTTACCAAATGTAGCCCTATTTGTGTTTGTTGTTTAAGACTCTTATAACTTATTTAAGTGAGACTTTCAGAAGAACATTGTCCTCGGGGAATATGGATGTGGATATATATGGCTGAACTGCTCATTTCATCACTTTTGATACAGTGGTGATGTGATGCATCTTTGGCTTCACTGTCAGTGAAGAGCTATCCTGAAAGGCATCCTCTGTGGCTTCAGTGAACACCAACTGGACATTCTGTTCTCACCCTGAGCTAGAGCTAAAATGCCGTTTGATTAATTCAAGGCTCTCACCACGTGGCCAAGAAATCAAGCACCGGACGTTCATTTCAAGCTTCTTCGGTTTCCTCTTGCAGTATTGGAATTTTGGTGTGTGGTCAGTAGTATGTGTCTGTGAACAGGGGAAGGAGCTTAAGTCAGTGGCAGCTTGCATCCAAATCAGTCTAGGCCAGCTACTGTCTGCCTTTCTGTGGTGAAGGTTCACTTCCTACAGTGAACCTCAGCTGCCATTAAGGACATCCAATTACTAGGGGCTTGTCTTTTCTGTTTGCCTCTCTCACCCTAAACTGTTTCCATATTGCTGTCTCCCGAAGAAGGGAACAATCTATTCTAAAAACATCAACAACAGCTTATGTTATCAAAGGGACAATCAGTAGTTTAATTTTTTTTCATTTAAAATAAAATAGGAGCTGGGAGATAGCTCAGTTGGTATTGTCATGTAAGCTTGGGAACTGAGTTGGATCCCAATTTGTTTGGAATCTCAGTGCTGATAAAGTAGAGACAGGTGAATTTCTGTGACTCAGTGGTCAACCAGCCTAGCCTAGACTAATTGGTGAGCTCTAGGTCCAAGTGAAAGACTTTGTCTCATTAAATCAAGTAAATAGTTCCTGAGGACTGATACCTTATGTTGAATTTTGATGTCCACATACATGTACATACATGTGCACACACGCCTCTCCCACACAGGCACATGTGTACTCAAAAGCACACATATAAATATTTTTATAAATTGAAAATCTTCACCTGTAAATGAATTAAGTTATTTTAAAAAGTATTTCATTTTATGGGTATGGGTGTTTTTTGACTGCATGTATGTCTGTACACCAATTCTGTGTCTGGTGCTGGTGAAGGCCAGAAGAGGTGCAACAAATCCACTGGAATTATAGTTACAATGATTGTGAGCAGCCAATCAGTGATGAGAATCATGCTCTGGTCCTCTAGAAAAGCAGTCAATGCTCTTAACTCAATTTCTGAGCCATCTTTTTGAAGCAAACCAATCTGATGCCCTTTAAATGTAAAAAACATTCCTCAAATGACAGTAAGTCTGTTTGTTACAGGTTGTCTGGACGTGGAAGTTTAGTATTGGAAGAATGTATGTGGGTGTTGCTCATACCTGAATTAGAATGGTGTTGGGGCCTGGTAGTTCTCTTTCATGGCTGACCACTCATTGGACTGCATAAACTATTAGCATCATGCAAGTCTACTGGGATTTCCCTGTCAGTCACATCAGATATACCGTGAGAAGCAGCGGGGGCTTTCAGGGATGGCTCAGAAACTTCATTGTTTTTCCATTTATTTTTAAAATGCAAATTACACTAGTAAGTCAAAAAAATCACTCTGTTAAAAATACATTCAGAATTAACAAATGCAGGAGAGGAAAAAAAAAAAAAAGAAAGACAGATTAAGGTTGTTAACTCTTGCTTTCAGAATATTAGGTTTGTAACAAAAGCTCAGCCTAGAAAAATAGCATTCTTCACCAGATTTTTGAGGAGGATACAGCTGTACAACTTTGATGTTTCCCAGATAGAATCAACCACACTACTGTGCTTACTGTTCCTAAAAAGGCCTACCCTCTGACTACTCGTCAGTAGTCAACAACTGTTTCTGAAATATTTGGTGGCGATGATATGGTGACTTGGTGGAGAGTCAGCTGCAACTTAAAAAAAAAATGACATGATGGTTTATTTTATTCCCTCCCTACACATGTGCTACAAGGTGGAATCCCATCACAGGAGCAAGGCAGTGAAACCTCATTTTAATAGTCACATGAGAACAGCTTCTGGCATGTATAGTATTTATATTTTAAGAATAAAAGGACAGTACATTGGTGAATAGTTTTCCTCAAACATTAAACATGCATATCACTATAAAAACACTATATGAGGTTTCACCGACATGTTTGCAACTGTTCATTTTATGCATGTAGGTATGGACCAATATAAACAAGCCACTGGGAAAACTCAAGTGTAAGTGTTGAAATCTTTTTGGGCATGTGGTTTATGTTTGAACAGTCATTTTCGGTTCTCCCATCAGTTTTAAATGGGCATGTGGGCATGTTTTACAAACATCTATGCAATGATGGCAACTGGCCTGTCTTATGGAGATGTGAATGGGTTAAGATGCAAAAAGGGTTAACCCAGTAAACAAAACTCTAAGTACCAAAAGAAAAAAAAAAGTTGCTCCATACCAGTGTCTAACTTCTCAGTCTGAATTTCATTGCACGTCGGGATGATGTGTTAAAGAAAACTTGGTTTTAGTGTCTCTAAGAAAAACATGACTTATCTGTGATACTGATAAGCTTGAGCTAATTATGTTTTTCACTAATGAAAACCAAACAGTGCTTGAAAATATAGAACTAAATTTCCTAGGAGTTCAGAATAATCCCATAAACACATTGACCCACTATTGTCTCCAAAGGCATCTCATTGCCAACTACGTCAACAGCACAGGTTTTTTTTTTTTTTTTTTTCTGCCACAATAATACAGGAGGATTGAAATACACTCTAACACACAACAGATCCCCCAAATACCACAAAGAGATCTCAAAGGTTTCACTAAGTTAACTATTGCTCCCCCCACCCACCCCAAAAATAATCTTGTACGCTGAAGTTAGAAAAGAAAGTTCACCTACATTGGATTTGAATTAGATATAAAAGAGTAAACATAGCGAATACATAGTCAGTTGGCCTCTGTCATAGAAATCCACAGCTGTTTCCTGTGTTAGGAAAAGCCATTTATAGATACTTAGAAAAGCACCTAGAGTGCAAGAAATACAACCAAGCAGTCAAGCCATCTCTGCTTTCAGTAGATTAATGAGTTTAGTAGATTAATACAGTTTTCTTTGTTTCACCCAGACTACATCAGAAGACCATGTTTAAGAGACAGGAAAATGACAATTGTTGTTGTCCTCCTTGGTACTTGTCTCTTTGTGGCCACCGAAGAGGCTCAGTAGAAAGCATCATTTTCTTACACATTTCAACACATTGAAGCTGCTGAGATTTCCCGTCTTGTTTCTTGATGTGAGACAGAGTCGAATTGTTCGGAATTAATAGCAGTGTGTTAGCCTAAAGGAAGTGACTGGGGGAACATCTGCACTGAGAGTCTTGGACACACAACTCAGGTGGGTTAAGGCAAGTAAGTACGGTACAGCCTTTAGGGCAAACAACCTGCCATTTTGCATTTGGTACAAGGTCATAACAGTGTTTTTTTTTTTTTTTTTTTGCAATTATGTTGCCTAAGTAGCTGTGGTGCTATCAAGATGTATGGTATGGAGTGCCTAAAAAGGGTTCCAATCTAGGGTGCCTGGGTTAACTTGGCACCTCACAGAGCCAACAGGCTGGGCTGCACAGGAGTAAGCAACAGCCTGTAGAAGACACCAAATCTCCTTTCTCACATACAAAGTCCTGGGAGAAGGGAGCCTACTTGAAAGAAATCCAGGATGGGCATGTCTTACATATTTATCAGTTTCAATCAGAAAGAAGAGGTTTAGTGGAGTTGATGTGTGTATGATAATGACAGTGGTGTATGTGTGTGTGTGTGTGTGTGTGTGTGTGTGTGTGTGTGTATGTACATGTATGTGTTTTCACATATGTGTTTATGTAGAAACTTCCTGTTTGGTCTGGTAACATGTATGTGTATTTAAATTCATTTGCTTCTTGCTCTTCATAAAAGGCAGGAGGCCACTGCAGAAGTCATTTGAGAAGTCCATGGGCTGATACACAGAAGCCATCTGTGTTATTTTGACCTAAGAGAGAGAAAAGATGCTTTTAATCAAGAGAGAATGTTGTATGGTTATTGCGCCCTGCCCCCACTTCACCAAACACAAGAGCAAACAGAAAAGGAAAGATTGGGACATAAAGGAAGCAGAATCTCCAATTGGTTTTAAACAGTTTTTCATCTCCATTTTATCTCTCAGTGTCATGTCATCAATAGAGGTCACTTATGGTCATTCAGGGTGTAGATGAAATGAGTATGGACTGCCATTGGCTGCCAAAATAATGCAGTGCTTTTGTATGCTGTCTAGTATGTCCAAGGATATTTGAATTAGGAAGGGGGTGCTATCATGCCCCTACGTGCAATGGCACATAAATTGACTGAGAAAAAAAAAAACAATTACTGTGTTTGAAAGTTAATGGAATGACATGAGAATTTCTGATAGCTATCAATCAATTATCTATCTATCTATCTATCTATCTATCTATCTATCTATCATTTACTTATTTAAGCCAGAGAGAGACCCTTTCTTTTATATGGTTTTATATCAGAAGAACTATAAACTAAGACCACACAAAAATGGACTATCAATAAAGAGTTTAATCATTGGCTGTGATCATGAGTCTCTTCTGTCAGTGACTTCATAACTTTGTCCATTAGCCAGACCATAGAATTGTTGGATGTACTAGAAATCCCATAGCTAAAACAGTACATTGCTTTTTAGCATTTGCTTTCTTTCAAAAGAACAGCTTTTATTTCCAGTGGTTATATAATATTGCTAGGATGCTTGGACTGGCCCATGATGTTAAATTACTCTTATTTTATAAGACATATTAATGACCAGTTGACAGGAAAAGGTATATTCCAAATGACAAAGACAGAAGAGATGCTCAGGGTTCTATCTCTCAGTGGGGATGAGGCTTATAGGTGAATCAAGTTTGATTTTTCACAGGATCCCACTAGGCAGTGGTTTTCAGAGGATAGGTTTTGAAGGTTTCATAATCATAAAGCCATTGTCCTCCCCCCTTCAACACTGTATAGTGTAAAATCAAAAGGAGACAAGGGAAATGGAGAAAGGGGCGGGGCACAGGTATGGAAACATGACAGCCAAATTAACTGCAAATAAGTGAAATAAAACCAGGGAAAGCAATGCCAGGCTAGACTCACAGTCCATTTAAGAAATTGAAGAGACATCAAAGAAGGGTCAGGAAAAGTGCATGATGCTCTCAGTGGCACCATTAATAAGACTTTTGTTTTCCTGTCTCTAGATTCTGTTAACTCATTTATAGAATAAAATCACAGAATTTTGTGCTCTGGTGTTTTCTAATAGGTGTTTTATGGAAGAGGTGAAGGGAAAATTTTGACTATTAATTTTTCATGTACCTTAAGTATTCCTAACATTATAGACATGTGTCCTTTTAAACATTTAGAAATTCATGAGCAATGAGACTTAAAAACTGTCATATGGCATTGATGGGGAAAACAATATCTGATTATGTTTATTTGGCAGGTAAAGTTTTCTATTAAAGATGATTTAAAAAGTTTTGTTCTTAGGGAATTTAATTCTTAAGAAAGAATCTTCAAAATTCTTGTTTAAAGATTAACATTAGAATTAAAAATGCTTGATTGGAAGCAATATGCTTGATTATAATATACTTGTTCAAGAAAAATCATGTGGAGTGGAAAAGCACATGTCATCTTTGGAGAACACAAATGCTTCAGTTTTGTTGGGAAAAAGTGGCTAAGGAAAGCTATCAGAGTGCTTATGCTCCTATTAAATTAAAAGCTTCAGTAGTGGGCTGGAGAGATGGCTCAGAGACTAAGAGCACTGACGATTCTTCCAGAGGTCCTGAGTTCAATTCCCAGCACCAAATGGTGGCTCACAAACATCTATCTGGTACCTTCTTCTGTATACTGTATATATAATAAATAAATCTTAAAAAAAGAATTGAGTTTTCTTAAAAAAAAGCTTCAGTAGTTTCTATCCAAACACTGTGTGTTTCTCGCACAGCATTTTCTTATAGTGAAGGCACAAAAATTATTAAGAGTTAAAGAGAGAATAATTCAATAAAACATTGTGCCTACAACAACACACTCTTGCAAGGCTCAGAGTATCACTCAGAACTTTTGGAAAGGAAAAAGAAGGCATCAGTGAGAACTTTATGAATAGTAATTTGGCAGCCATATGTAGGATGGGACAAAAGTTCTGATATAATGAAACTGGAAAACTAAACAGTTGAACATGGATGCTTGAAATAGGCAGTGGCTTGGGATGTAAAGAATGTGTGATCTACAGTTTATAGAGGTAATGCTTTGAATGGCATGGGGTATTGCTTGATTTCTGAACAATCTGTTTCTATGAGTGATGCTATTCAAACACTTGCTGAAGACTACAAGAGACACAAAGAAAAAGGCAGGCACAATGTATACATCATTCTCTTTAAAAGAGGACCTTACGAGAAGTGTCTAAAGCTTAATCTGTTTAGGGTAGAGTACCCCCAAACTCCATCCGTTATCCTACATGCTGAAGGTATCAAATGACTTAATGGTAGAGGGAACAATGACAACAGACACATATCTTCAAAGAGAAGTTCACATTTCAAAATGAATGGGAAGCTTACTTTCTATTTTGATCTTCTCTTGCAATTCAGCATATCACTTGATGCTGAGATATAGAATTTGCTATCAGTTGTTATCCAAGGGAATTTGCCTAAACACAGATATAAAAATCAGGCTCTAATTGTTTGTCTGTGCTCTTCAGTGCTACAGTTAAGGGTCTGATCAGTTCCAGCTCTAATGTTTCAGTTTCATTTTGACTTTCACATTGATAAAGTATGGCTCAGAGTTTGATTTTTTTTGGAATATGTATCCATCATTAGGGTAAAATAGCATTTATCGTTGAAATGAACACTCAAGATTAATATGGAGGGCCAATAACAATGATATGAACACAATCAGCATCAATTGGGACTATATTAAAGAAGCCAGAGACTAAGTTTTATATAGTTACACATAACTGCCTATACTGTTAGAATATTTTCAAAATACACACATTTCAGGTAATTCAAAGAATTGCTATGTATTGGAGGCTTTTAAGCCATGTAGATGATACTTACATAAGACTAAAGAAAACTTTAAAGATGGTCTTTTTGATGTCATTTTTTAAAACAGGAAGAAATGATTTGGAAACATTCTAGTTAAAACAATATTAATAGTAGAAAATAGAAATATAAAACCAAGAGAAATTGGCATGCATATTTTGTGTCATGGTACATTTACTTTGCTATTTTTTCATGTCCCAGAAAGATGCCTTCCAAGTCAAGTACTTACATGTACATTGGTTGTAGTTGTAAGTGAGATGTCTTCTGAGGTCCTTGATATCCATAAGAATCAAAGCCACCTATGAAGTCAACTGAAAAGGGACAATTGGATTTGTTAGTTGACTTTTCAGAAGGATATAGGAATGAATGATCTAGGTCTTCACAAATTTCTAACATAAACTTTGAAATAATCAAATAAACTAAAACTAACTAATGAGGAAAGAAGAGAAAAATAGTTTCTTCAAGATGGTAATTTTCTTTCTCCAACTATGAGATTTAATTATTGCTTTAAAATATTCTCTATACTTCACAGAAGAGATATTTGGATATAATTGGACTAATAAAACATTTTTTGCACATTAAAGATGGACTATGAATTTTTGTTTAATGTGAAAGAGTTTGGGGAAACACATTACAAATATTATAACATAAAAGCTGTCATTAATCAATTCCATGTATTAATCCATAGTTGCAACAGTACTATTAGTATTATACATTATGATGAACAAGTACAGAGTACTGTAGTTGAGTAGCATGTAAATTAACTCAACATGGCTGTGCTTGACATCTCATCATATAATCTAAAATAATAAACAGTTAGATGTGAATCAAAGTCAAACCAATCACTCAAAGGTATTGCATATCCAGATGTCAAGTGAAAAGCCCAGTGAGATACAGCAAGTATTACTATGGCAGATGATATTTTCCAAAATGTTGGAAGAACATTACATATTCCACATATTCTTACAATATAACATTGGCTCCCTTCCCATCCCATGATTTTGATCTCTGTTATTTCCTCTCAAACATGGGTGGAAGTGCTGGGCAGGTCTGAGTCTTGCAGCAATGGAGCTAGCTCATTAAAGGCTTTTTTAAAAAAAGTATTATAATTTTTTTTCTCCTTTTTTATTATGTATAAAGTCTCATTTTTTATCCATGTATCTGCTTGTTCAAACTCCCTTCCCCCTCCCACCCCTCCCAGTCACTCTCTCTGATTTATTCTTTTCTTTATTTCCTTTGGCAGGCTCTCTCTTAATACAAACCACCACATTGTTAGGAAGTCCCAGCTAATGTACACAGAGAAGAGAGTGAACACCTACATATTTGACCCATTGTCTAGCTGAGGTCTTAGACCATAGCTGTCATCCACTTATAGACTTACGAAAGAAAAAATTCCTCTGTCTAATTTCTGACCCCAGTTGTTGGATCAACTCAGTCTTGAAGCGTTCCTAGCTCAGTTGGTCCCTGACACCAAAGAATGTAGATAATTCTGTCACTAACTCATTCTTGTCTGAGTTGTGAACCTTCAGGATCTCGCCCCCCCACTTTTTTTTCCTCTGTGTAACTCTGGCTGTTATAGAACTTGCTCTATAGATCAGACTGGCCTTGAACTCAGAGGTCTGCCTGTCTCTGCCTCCCAGATGCTGGGATTACAACATAACACATGCTTCCTTCATACACTAAGCTATGCTAAAACAACCAAACAAGCAAACACCGACAGGGAAATTGGGGAGGGCAGTAGAGTCCTGTGAAAAAGCTATGCTTTGCTTTCTCCTTTTCAGGTGCACATAGTGAGGCTGTGTCATGAGCTAGAAGGAAAAAAAAAAGACTGTAAAATCCTGCAAAAGAGATTATAGGAAAGAGAAAACCAGGAAATATAGACTGAATTCGGATTCACTCAGAGACCTTTGTTTTTCAAGTAGTTTATTCTTTGGCTTATATTGCCTTCCTTTGGTTCTCTAGTTAATACTCTAGAGTAGTACAGATAGAAATCCGCAAAGAGTGAGGTAACATTAAATCTATGAGGTTTATGTAGTAGGAAATATTCCTTTCACAAAGAATGTTACTCTTTAGTGTGATATTTGGTTAACAGCAAAACTTAGCAAAGGGTAAATAGGACTCCTTATATTACTCCTTTCTTATCATATTCACATAACATCTTCTCCCAGTATTAATATTCCTCATCAGCTCTGTACATTAGTTACAATTGATTATCCTACATTGCTACATCATTCTCACCAGAAGTTGATAGTTTCTTCTAGGATTCACTCTTGGTCTTGTAGAGTATATGGGTTTTGACAAATATATATGTTAGGCATACCAATATAGTATAAAAATGTAGCTCTATTGTGTAAAAATGTCCCAGTAATCCATATAATATCCTTATTTCCTAGCTCCCACGGCAACTGATTGTTTGTATCTCAATAATTTTACTGTCTTACAAATATCGTAGAACTGAAAGCATATTTTGTTTAACTCTTTTAAATTTTATTTGTGTGTGTCTCTGTGTGTGTGTGTGTGTGTCTCTGTGTGTGAGCATCTGTATGCCATTGTGCACAAAGAGAGGTCAGAGGACAGTGTGGTGGAGTCAGTTCTCTCCTTTGACTTTCTGTGGGCTCCAGGGACTGGGCTCCTGTCACCAGGCTCCCGTGGGAGTGCTTTACCTATTGTGTTGTCCTACTGTCCTCATACAGAACTTTCCAATTCTTCTTTTACTTCAAGTTTCTTCTATGTATTTTTCAGTTATATGTGCAAACTGGTTCATGTTTGTGCAGATGCCCAGGTGCATATGTGCACGTGTGTAAATGGATTTGGAGCTTTCCTTGGTTCATTTTCTACCTTGGTTTTTGAGACAGAGTCTATCTGGTTTTTGCATGAAACTTGTGGATTCAGCCAACCTGGCCAGCATTTAACCCTATGATTCATCTGTCACTATCCCCAACTCTGCCAAGGAGTGTATGTGACCACATCTATTTGCTTTGTTACCTGGCTTTTTACATGATTGCTGAGGAGCAGACTCAGGGCTTTATGTTTGCTGGCTAGATACTTCACTAACTGGACTATCTCCCCCCGGCTGTTTTATTGTTGTTGTTGTTGTTGTTGTTGTGTGTGTGTGTGTGTGTGTGTGTGTGTGTGTGTATGTGTTTAATAGTATGGTAGTGTATTTAATTTTAGTATTCTCATGGGAAGCAGATTCTCTTTTCTCATTAAGAGTGGGATGATGTAATGAAACACGGAGAGCAAGATGTTAGAAGGTTGACACTGCGTTGTTACTTTGTGTACTCTCCAAATGACAAATTCTAAATTTGAGACAATGATCAAACCAATCAAGCATTTTATAGAAGAGTAATAAAAAACAGAGTGAAGTGCTTTCATTTTCTAAATTGCCTGTATTTTTTTGAAGTTGCCATGATTTTTCTTGGCTTTTTTGCCTGTATTTTTATATTATCTAATACAAAGATGAGTAATAATTAATAGCCATATTTAAAGTGCATGCTTTGAGAAATTTTTATTTGAGAAGGAGACTCGATGCCTAAATTCCCTTTTCTACATGTGGACTCTTGCTCACAAGATGCTTCTTAAAGAATTAGTTTTCTGAGATGCATTAGCAAGATTAGACATCATTGATCTGAGATTCCCCTGCAGTGGGATGGTTTCCTCCACAGTGTTAGAGAATGGAGTATTCTATCACGGCTCAAGACCCAAGCAGAAGTAAGAAGAAAGGTCTCCACTGAAATTAAGATCTAGGCTTGTTAAGATTGTTGCTGGTGCTTTGAGAGACTTCACTGTTTCCAAGGCTTTGAGACAGATGGCAAAAAAGCTACATGGTAAACACAAGTCAGAGATTTTGAAATGAACTAAAGGATAGATAACCTGAAGAAAACAAGGCAACATTTTGGGTCCAAAGGATAGAATTAGGTCTAAAAACAGAAATTACCACTTACATAGGGGCAATTTAGAGACAGGGAAAGGTCAGAAGGGAATAGATGGGTAGCCTGAGATTGTGCTATGAGGCATCCTGAGTAGTCAGGAGCTTGCTCTTCATTATACATGATCAGTATGTTGGGGAGATGGTAGATGAGGTTGGCTTACAATAAGATTATTGGGAAAAGTCCAAAGGAATCAATGCATTTCTGATGATTGTGATCTGGAGGTAGACATGGGGCATGGTAGAAATGCCAATATTAGTTATTTATGAGAAAAGAAAGGCTTTGTATATAATTAATATAGACTTTTATCATTTCAACAAGAGGAAGCAAATGTAAATCAGATGTGGAGGGCATGTTTTATACCACTTATTGTTTGAAATACATGCCAATGCCCAACAGTCTAGGAAGTTTTGTATGGTGCATTTCTAGCTATATTTATTCTCATTAAGTGTTTAGATGATTCTCTACATGATCTGAGAAGGAACAAGAATCAGATGGACATAGTGGACCAGAGTAAAGGTTATTGTGTAGTAGGTAAATGTCATTATTCTTTAAAGCATGTGTGGGTGTCTTTGGGATGCCACATATAAAGAGAGCAGAGATAAAAGTTGAATTAAACTTAAAAAGTTGAATTGCTTGTGGATTAACTTAACTTTGAAAAGGCCATAGGAACAGCAAGTTTGGTGTGAGACTGTGTCTCTTAGGAATGCCAGAAGTGTTATTTATAAAATCTCATCAGCATGGCTGGCTGCCTAAACAGAACATGAATGAGGGCAACTCCAACAAATACCCTATCATGGAAGGGCCAGAGATCACACAGCCTCAGCCCTAGACAAAGAACTACAAACAACTAAGGGATGCTGACATTAGAAGAAATAGTCTTCCCCAGGGAACAGCATACTGATGGTTTTCCAATACCAAATTATCAGTCATTTGTATTGGCTGAAAAATATATATACTCTAACAATGTACAAACTGAGCATGTTGTATCTCTCTCTATATATAGATCTATCTATCTATCTATCTATCTATCTATCTATCTATCTGTCTGTCTGTCTGTCTGTCTGTCTGTCTGTCTGTCTGTCTGTCTGTCTGCCTGCCTATCTATCTACCTATCATCTCAGTAATAACTGTTACAGAAAAAATATGCCATGAATTTGAAAAAGAGTAAGGGAGTTGGGTAGATAAGAGTGTTTAAAGAGAAGAAAATGGGAGAAATGATGTAATTATATTATGATCACAAAATGACAACAATGAAAAATTAATTAGACTAAAGTAGAAAAAAATCTATCTTAATGGCACATCGGTCAATTTTTAATTTCTTTTATATAATTATTTAAATGACCATGGCTCTTGGCTTTATAAACACTGCACTCTGAGATTCAAGACTAACAATCTTTCTATAGTGTTAGCCAATTCTGGGGTGGCCAACACTAATTTGGCTTTATATGTGTTATGGTCTGTAACTTTCTCACCTGAGCTAAAGCAATTATATCAACCAATAGCATATAGAAGCTAATGTATAATCTGAAACTTGTCTGAATGATGAGGTACTATCTTTTCCATATAATTGTGACAGTAGATAAATATTTGAGTCATAATTTATCTCTACATTTTTAAATTTTTTTATATTTTAGAAAAACATTACCTTTTATCAATGAGAAATCTCAGTTCTTGAAAGAAAAAGTCAAATTCTTAAAAATTACAAACTGCTGAAAAGCTGCTCAGACCTCAGTTTTTATCATTTATCTTTATAATATTACTGTCAAGGGAGCAGTAATAGTTATCTTTAAAAATAAATCCAAGTTTTTGCTTGAGGCAGTGACCACACAAGGATGGCATTAGAAGCCAGGCATTTTGTTTTCTTCCTTCATACTACACTGGATCCCAATGACTGTTCTGAGTTCACTTCTATCTAGTAAATCCCTTCAAGCCTTCCAATAGTGATCAAAGGAGCCAAATTACATTTTGTATTAAAGCTAAAATCATCAGCCATTTGTTTTTCTTTTATATTATTCATTAAACAAAATTTTTGAAATCTTAAAGTTGGATGTGGGGGCAATCTGGCTGCGACATCTGTCACCCCATTGATCGCCAGGGTTGAGATTTTAAAGTTACCTGCTCATTGTAGATGCCCATTTTTCTAGTACCTTTACTCTGTCCCTTTTAGAAAACTCACTTTTATCTTCTTCTCATCTCCAATCTATTAATATACAAAGATGCTGGTTTCAACAGTAACTGACTTAGAAACTATTTTGCTTGTATTTACCAGTGAGTTATTAATGAAGTGTCATTGTTTTCTGTAATATATACAAGATGATGATGGGCAACAGTACTCAAGGTTTAGGGCCTGTGCTTTGTGTTTGAAAACAGGACATGAAATAAACATCCAAGCAGCCCTTTCTTCCAAGAGTTGTCTCTATCATGAGTGGTGTCTTGTATGATTCTGCTTATAGTGAGGGTTTTCAAAGTGATATCAGATGCTTTGTGTATAGCAACTTGGTGGATTGTCTATGTTATTTTAGTGCTTCATACAAAAGCATGAAAGGCAGACAGAATTATTACTGAGGTCAGAAGCAAGATTAGGGGTGTGAAGAGGGAAAGACATCATTGTATGCAAGAGAAATGGACAGAGATAGAAAACACAGGCTGCAGCAAGTGTTGGGATGGGAGGGGAATCAGTTGACTATTGCTGTGTTTCCACAGAACCAAAGCAAACACCATCAGGGGCTTCGTGGTTAGATTCCTTTACAGAATACTGTATTTAAATGGAAAAGGGTACAACCAAATATCAGGTGCAGGAAAAGAAAAATGAAACTACAATTGTAAAACTAGAGCTTCGAGTGATGGATTTCTGTTTTTTTACTCAGCTTTGCATTGCTTCATTGTAACTATCACCACCTGAGATGGTATGGATCTACTGGTTTCTCTGTGACTGTAATGTAAGCTGTATGAGATTTACCATCCTGTGGGTTTTTTTTTTCTACAATAGCTTAACACACACACACACACACACACACACACACACACACACACACACACACACCAGCATTTGGCTTGTGGAAGACACTCAATTCATATTTACTCAATAGACTGTATACACTTTAGGTTGCAAAGGAAAATTAGGCAATTGATCATACCATGGAAGATGATAGCAAATTTCAAGTAATAGTTGACTGAGCGCTTTTATCTTTTCCAGCACCAGGCCTTGAACAATAACAAAGAGAAAAATCTTTTAATACAAACAAAACAAACTTTTTGGATTCCATCAGGAAGAGGCTGCCACTTCATCTTCTTTGGCTAAGAGGTACAGGAGAAAGGATGTCTCGAGGGACATGCATTAGTATCAGGATGGTACAGATAGAGGATCATCTGCTCTGTATTAAACCCAATGTTTTTTTTTTTATTATTATTTATTTATTTATTTGCCTTGGTGTTTGCCTGGAACTGGAACTACAGACAGTTGTTAGCTGCCATGTGGGTGCTGGGAATCGAACCCGGGTCCTCTGGAAGAGCAGAGGGTGCTCTTAACCACTGAGCCATCTCTCCAGCCCCCGAAACCCAATGTTTTATATATCTACAATTGGTGGGAAAAACATTATTCTTACTGACTCTTCACAGGACCCTAAGGTGAGGGGCAGAACTGGATAGAAGGTGCCAAAATAAGATTTGAACTTGTTTAAAATTTACCATTAGATGAATTTGTGTTTGGTTCCTGAAAGACGAAGTTTTCAATGGCTTTATTAAGACAAAAAGTAAGCAAAAACTGTACATAATTAAATGTACACAAAATTCAATGAATGTGAACATTGGTACACCCATGCATCTTCCACCACAGCAGAGATGCCAGCACATCAGTCCTCTCCAACCTTCTAGAAATATGACTTTTGTTTCTAGTCCTGTGTGCTTTGCTGAGGCTTTAGTTTTCCTATCAATAGTGAGGGTGTGTCTGTATATACTGACGTATGGTGGGAGGGATGTAGAGGGAGATGCAATTATTTTAAATTGGAAAAGTACCATATCAATTTAACAGCCATGATTTAATAACATAATAATAGCAGAATTTAAAAAATTATCCAGGAAAAGAAAAATGTTCCTTGAATAAAGACTTTTTGTTAAAATCAATTCCCTGTTGTGAGCCTCCCTTTTCTTTAAGTTAAATCATGAGTACTTAGCCTGGTAAACTAAAACTGCCTTTTAAAATACATGTTGGCAGCGAGGTATTGTAATATAAAATCGTCTCTCTGTCATTAATGACAAGCCACTAATGAACATATTTTCTCCTGAAGACAGAGCTGGAGAGAAGCATGAGGGGAAATCTAAACAGGCAGCTTGCCACAAGCAAAGACTAAATATTTAGGAGAACACAGTGAAAGGCATCAAAGAACACGTGTGGGCCTATGAAAACAGAGTGTCTATCCATTATCTCTGCAGGTATGGTTTTCAAGGATACTTACATCTAGGTGTACAAAAGGAATTTAGAACACAATTAGCCACCGGCCAAAGTGAAAAGATTAGGTCTTTCTCCTTTCTCCCATTCAGACCTACTTGGTGGCAGCAATTCAAACTGATTACATGAACTTGATGTGTCCCATTTAGGCTAAGATCCCTGAATGAATTTTGAACTTTGAACCCCTCTTAAATTCTAATTAGGAAAACACAGTCCCTAGAAGAACACGTGATCTTGCAACAGCCTGAAAGGTCTAAAAAGTTTCGATATGAAGAGCTTCTAGCCAGCAAAGCACACAAGCCAAATGCAACGAAGCTCATAAACTGACTCAGGGCAGATGCTGTACTTTCTTTGTTCATCAAGTGGATTTTCTAAGAGTCTTGGGATCTTATTTTTCATCTCTTTCTTAGTTGCATCAGAAGCAGATTTTTAAAATGCTAAGCCATTGTTGCAAACTAATAAAGAAAAATGAAAAGCAAGAATAACCTTACTATCATAATAAATACAATGGAGCTTTAGCTAGTTGTTTGAATAACCACTTGGAGCTTTTGTTCCCAAATATCTAATAAAAATAAAATACGACTTGCACAAGCTTAGCTTTTATCCTTTGTCTATTTCTAATAATTCTTAGGAAGTGAAATTTTACCATAGATAAAATGTTAAGCTGGGCAGCAGTGGCATACACCTTTAATCCCAGCACTTGGGAGGCAGAGGCCGGTGGATTTCTGTGCATTTGAGGCCAGCTTGGTCTAGAGGGCAAGTTTCAATACAACCAGGGCTGTTAACACTAAGAAAGCATGTTTTGAAAAAAGAATTAATACTTTCTCATTATTTTCTGTTGAGACCACAAGCTCTGTTTCAGTATCTTTGGATGAATAATGATCCAGTTGAAATGATGCAGGCAAGCTGAGAGTTAGTCTGAAGTGAGTACCCTGGAGTGTAAGTAAGATCTATATAGAGGGTGTGTAGTTATTTACTGTATGGTACTTCTAAGCAAGTCATATTTTCTCTGAGGTTTAATTTCTTTTTACTTTTTAAATATAACTTTTTTTGAGAATTTCATATATAAGTACCAACTTTAGATAATTTCCATCCCTCTTTCTCCATTAACTTCTCCTATGGAAACTCCCTCAAATTCATGATATTTTCTTTTAAAATTATTATTGCTAAACACACAACATATTGTTGAGATTTCATGGATGCAGATTCCCTGTTATATACAGAAGACACTATCTTGCAGCAGACATTCTGTGTCTTTGGCTCTCACAATCATTCTATCCCTCTTCTGGAATGTTCCCTGAGCTTTAGGTATGGGAGTTGTGTTGTAAATGTGTCAAATGGGATTGGTTATACTATAGTTGGTTCCCTGTATTTTAACTACTTGTAGCTTTCTGTTCACATGTGCTGCAAAAAGTAGCTTTTTTTGATGAACTGTGTGACATTTACACACATCTGTGGGTATAAAGATATAAATATTTAGAATATAGCTATAGAATAAACTGGTTTAGAAAAGTGGCATTCCTCTAGATGTTCTTCTAGGATACATAACATCACCATGCATGGGTAGTTGGCTAGGATTACAGTACAAAACATAAATTTTCTCCTATTGAGTAGGCTTTAATTCTACATAGATGGCTTACTCCAGAGCTGTAAGTATTGACATCTTTGGAGATATATAAATAATTTTATATTTGAAGGATTGTGAGTATCATATTTCTCATCAGTGTAAGGCATTAAAAACACACAATGAATATGTGTTGGATCCCATCTATATTTTCTTAAGTAAAATATTTATACAAGGGGAGTAGTTGGGTTATTCTTTAAATGCAAAGGTAGAATATTTCCTGACAAATCTAGAATGTTTCAGGTCAGGTGAATAGATGGAGATAAGGCTCAAAAGAAGAAAACCCTGTAGTTTAGTTTACTGGAGTGTTATATGGATGGCTATAAACATGAACATCATCAGCATAAGCCTGGGCATGGGGCAGAGTCAGGTCTATGGAGACTCTCCAGTCTTATAATAAGTGAAAAATAGCTTGAATGGCAGATTACAGGAAGATTTATCAAAAGGAAGCTTCATAGGACAGCTTTTGTATTTTGAATATTTTTAAAAATCATTTTGTCTGTTATTAATGAGTCTGGGCCCATCCTATTTTATTATTAATGGTCTGCACATATTTGGCAAGGGTGTAGGAGAAAATGAGCAAGAACACAGATAGTGAGAACTGAGCATCTTGGATTGGGCAGGAGGTCAAGTTGGTGGAGGATGAAGTACTCTGCCAAGTAAAGCTTACTAGTTCCTTTCAGATTTGGGCAGGGCTTCAAGGATACAACAGGATATTTGCCAGAGTTGTTGAGGATCTGGGGAAGAGGACCAAAGTGTCAAGTTGTGTTTTAATACTTGTCTTAGGGACCCTGGAGGGTCCTATTAGAAGCAAGCCTTGTGAAGACTGTGGCACAGCACTGTCAGGAAGGTGAAGCACTGTTGAGCAGCAGCTAGTGGCCAGTCAGGCATGTTGAGGATGCATTTGCAGCCAGTGTTAGTGATGGGCACGCACCCATGATTAGACATGGAGAAACTGCATTGTTATTTTCTTGGAATCTGCAAATTCAAGCATGAAAAAAAATGTAGGTGAGGATGGCTATCCAGTGTGCCTGTAAGAGCAATGCTGCTTTTGCCCTCCCTGGAGGCAGAGGATGAGAAGGAAGGTGTTAAAAGAGGAATAATCAAAGCAACAATGCTCCAAAGCATGAGTGAGGAAAATTTTATCCAGTACAGAGGCAGGAGAATGAGGAGAAAGAAGTTGCATAAGGCTGAGAATCTTGGAATGGTGGTCTCAGGGAAGTGTTCTCCATCTGTCATGAGGCACTCCAAGTGCAGCCTGCTGCCGAGTGATAAGAACAGAGCCATGAGGGTGAAATAGGGTTGATCAGGCACCTGGATAAGCATGGAGAAAGGGAAGAAACTGAAGTGTCAGGAAATGATGAATCCGGTTATTTTTGCTGCTTTCTGTAAATGTGGGGAAGCACAGACTATGATGACATGGCTAAGCCAACTCCATCTTCCATGTGCCTGGGCTTGGCTGCCACTTGGATTGACTGGATCCCGCAGTCTTTGTTTTCTCCCTTGTTAGAATTGCTTTCAATTATATTTGACACACGTTTTAGGAAGGAATGGAAAGGAACAGTTACTGCAAGTTACAGACGAGCTAGTTAGACACGATTTGGCATATCTTAGCTGACATCTAGGATATATTTAGAACACATAAAACCCATTTAAATGCAACAATTCTAATTAGTATGGTGGGCACATTAATATATGTATATTTAGAGAAATAAAGTGTAAATATGCATGCTATCATCACCCATTAGAGAAACATTCCTCGCCTTGTGCCTTGTAATGTTTGTGTAATCATATTATCTTGCAAGGTCTAGAAAGGAAAAAAAAAAATCACAAAACTCCTGAGCCTAAAGCTGATGGCTTCTTAGAGCAATAGCAACAGCTCCAGCAGAGAGAATAGTCAGTGGTACCCAATATTCTTATTGCTATAAAGGCACATGAAAAGTAATTTAGCTGTTTCAGGCTAATTGAAAACATCTATAATTATCCACATATGGATTATGGAAGAACTTTGGTAAACATAGACCTGGAACTTAGCTAAAGAAGTTTTCTAGTAAAAAAACAAAAGACATATCTACTTTTTATTTAATTGTGTATGTTCCTGTGATTTATTCTTCTAATTTCATCTGGGGTATCAATTCTCTGGGGGAATAGTGCTTCTATCTTCGAAGCCACTTAAGATTCTTTGAACTGTATCCCGTGGTACCCCAGCTTTCCTTGAGTTTTTCTCATGCCTTATCCGTGGTCTCTTTTCTCTTGGGAACTGTAAGTTGGGCTGTAGACATCGGGAAAGTAAAGTTGGTATCAGTTTGTTTCTTGCTTCATCCTTGGCAGTGTGCACAGACTGCCTGCTCAATAAACAGTAGTTGGAAGAAGCTCTCTGGGGTACCAGAGTGAAGCAATGAGAAAAGCGTACTTAGAACCACAGATGCCAGCTCTTGTCTCACAACTGCCTCCTTTGCTTATCCACTTCTAGCAAGACATCTTCTGTGTCTCTTTCTGTTTCTGTAAAGTTAGGGGGTTAAAGTATGTAGTTGTTAATATTGCTCATAGTTCTATGATTCTGCATAATTCCATATTTCTGGAATTGGTTTGCACATCAGTGGAAGTGATGAAAACATTGAAGGAGTAATTCCATAATTTAGTTATTTCTAGTTATTTCCATGTTATGATTATGCACTGCTGTTTTTAAGCAAATTTACTGAAAGATGAGCTCATCTGCATCTCTCTCTTTTACACACACACACACTTCACATATATACATATAAGAAAACATGGGTTGAAAGTACTAGAAAAAAAGATATTGTCTATACTGAACATGTGAGGACTTTTTGGTGTCAATATTTCCTCAAAATACAACAGCTATTTATATGGTATTTACACTATGTTAGGTATTATGATGACAATTCAAAATATACTAGAGATATGTATAGGTCATTTGCAAGTACTATATCATATTATGTAAGAGATTTCAGCATCTACAAATTTATGGAGGATCCTGGAGTCCCTCATGGATACAGAAAGATGATTGCTTACAGCATCTGGAACCTGAGGCCTGACAGTTCTCAGTGGAAAACAGAGTGATAAACAATGCAGGGCCCAGGAGAGGAGGATGGGATTGACAGGTTTGGAGCCCATTGAACTACTGTTTCTACCCATTTCATCTCAGGATGTTGGTTGTGCACCTGGGCTCCTCCTTTGAAGCCCTACTCTTGGGAATTCTTTCAACATCAACTTCATTAGTTACAAAGGCAGCAAGCCATATCCAATTTTCTTTTTAAGTCAGGATTGTTCATGTATCAACCAGATCCCTTTGTTGGAAACATTTATAATTAATGCTATAAACAAACAAATAGGCAAACAAATGCAAATTTCACACTGTCTGTCCCAACCAACCTAGTTGGTTTGGAGATTGGGTCATATCCTATTTTTAATATGTATATGTATATATATATATAAAATTGAAATTCCAACTACAGACCTAACCTAATTTCCAATTGGTAATAGACATAGATTCCCAGAAGTGTTCTAAACCTCTTGATAGTAACATCCTAATTTCCTTTCCTGCTAAACGTTTTAAATAAGATTTTTGCACCAAAGGAAATTAACCTTTAAATTAATTGTAATTATAAAATGCCATCACTGATTTTTGTCTTCAGCCTAATTACTTTCTATTATTTAAACAAACTGTACCTCTTGTGAGCTTCAAGATTCTTTCTCTTTCACTTCTTACCTACACATTACCAACCTGTTGCCACAGAGGCCACACAGAACCTTCTCCGCTACAGAGGCCTTCTTTAAACGTCACTGGGGATCCAGGACTTACCTCCAAACTCACTCAATGACAACGTTACTCTTTCAGAACCCACATGAAAGGCACCTCCAATGTGTTGTTTTCATTCCACGTATCTGTTAGTGGGTCCTAAGAGATCCCGTATATCCCAATTCTTCTGTTAAGAAGATGGCTAAGATCATTTTCCTGTTTCTCTTCCACATCACTTCCCAAAAGAAAGCCAACATCATTCGCGAAAAGACTGTCAAGATCATCTTCTCAGTGTGTCTCTGGTCCTGAGGGCTTTCTACCACACCAGCCCTCTGTCTCACTGCCATTTGTTCTTTGCCACTGGGACCAAAGTATCCAAGCAAATATATTTTATAAACATATATCTAAAAATTCTTCTGCCAAAAAGTCTGTTTTTCTGCAACTTGACTCCTATTTTTCCTATTTGTGTGAGATCACAAGCACAGAGCATTACCACAAGGGGACTGGGGGGCCACACTATTAGAAGATGTAAAATGATCAAATGAAAGTTTTGTTCTTCTTCAAATAATTTTTTTGTTGATATTATCACACTTCTCTTTCCATTCATATACTCTCACATTCTTTTCTGTTGAAGCTGATTAAAACAATTGCCCTGTTCTTCACCTCTACTAGATAATTTAAATTTCTGCTGCCAAAAATAGTTTCTCCAGGAAATACTTCCTTTGTACGCCTAGGATAAAAATCTTCTCTGCTTATCTGAATGCTTTTGCCTCTATATTGATTCTTTAGAAACCTGGGCCTCAGCAGAAAATGAATCATTTCTTTCCCCTCATATTTTTGACTTGCAAAGATTAGATTTACATAAAGGTGAATATACTGTGTCCACGTATGTTTGTGTGAATGAGAAGCCATCTAACGTAACAAAGTAGATGATATGAGAAAAAGGAGAAAACAAGAAATGATTGTTGAAGAATCAGCTTCCAGTTCTTATGAAAACTGGAAATTGAAATTCAGAAAGAGAGCTGAGGCATTTCTCTTAAGTGATCACAGGAAGAGCTATGCAAAGACGCAACATGCATGCTGCTAGAGACCAAGGCCTTCGCTGAAAGGGCCTCTCATGTGACTCATAGGTGGCAGGACAATTTGTCCGTCTCTCATGTTGATTGCATACTCAGGCTTTCATTTTTACATATGCACAGTCTGTTCTCCTGTCTCTTCCACTTGCACAAAAGGTGCTTTATTACACTCAGAGTTTCAACTACTTAGAATCAGCTGAAGTTTAAGATGTCATATTTTGTGCCATCTTTCATATATCTTAAGGAAGATTTTGTGGAAAGTCAAATGGTTAACCCCTTATTTCTCAAAAACACACTGAGCCTTCTTCCCAGTGGGGATATGCTTCGTGCTAGGACACAGAGGGGGAATGAGACATGTGTAGGTACTGATGGCACCCCAACACCCTTTTATCCAGAGAATCATTTTTAATACTTTGGATTATGGAAGTTCAATGATTTAATCTTTAGAGGTTTATATAGTTTAGCTGTTGAAACAGAGTAATAGGTAACATTTTTATCTTCATTTCAAAGTGTGAAGAAATCATCACTGGAATGAAATCTCAGGTAGTAGGAGAAGCTCTTAGCGGAAATGCAAAGCATGAGTGGATCTGGAGGACGGAAAGGAGGAAGATGGTATCTCTCACTGTGATTCTGTGTAGCACAGCTACATGTTAATGCCATTCAACATCTGGACCTTTAGCCTTCAATAATATATGACGATCTCAGAGATAAGAAAATGGGTGAGTTTTAAGCTGATTGGAAATTGGCAGATATAGTCAAGGTTATTTTACTTGGTAATCTTTAAGCTTCTAAGTTTGTAATAGTTATAAAGAGATGACCTAATAATAATATATAGACAATCTTTCATTGAATTGTTCAAGTGTGACTCTCTGTAAATAAGATAGACTATTTTCCCCCTTACAGCTCCGCCTGTCAATCTAGCACACAATACACTGTACCTTTTTTTTTTTTTTTTTTTTCCTGAACTGCTTCTTGCTACTTCTTTCTGCCTGAGGAGTGATTTAAAATAAAAAGAAACCTCAGGTTACCAAACACCGTGCGTAGTATGATCTGAACAACCACATTTGAAGCATGACAGATGACTGACTGAAAAGAAGACAGTTGATAAGAAAGGGCAGAATAAAAATCAGAAAACATAAGATATGCCAAAATGTTGACTGAAAACCAGGAGTCAGTTCTGGCTAATTTTTCTCTCTTCTCTTCTCTTCCCATTTTGTTTATCTGTATTTTTGTGCTTTCTGTAGTAAATCTCTATTCATTTACAAGCAAGATTAAGCATCATGTTTTAAGGGCAGAATCTATCTCCATGTACATCCTCTGCATAGTAAGTGGCGTGCTTAAGGAGTTACATTCAAATCTGATGGTCTTGGATATCTGGAGATATGCTCAAAGCATACAGAATGTAGCTTGATAAATAGTGTAGGCCAGCAGGCTTTAGAAGAGAAATCAAAGAAAAATAATAAAAAATTATTATCCTGAAATCAGTTAATAATTTTCTATGGTTTTATTTTTAAAAGAAAGATTCTATAAATTGATGGTGACTTTTGTCCCTAGGCAACTTGACTTTAGAGAATTCAGGACAGATTTTTATTCATTTGTGTTTAGTTGGTGGGCATGTGTATGTATCTAACTCCAAACTTAAATAGCTAAAATTCATTTTCCAATACTGCTTTCAGAATAGGTCCCTGAGGTTATTATCTTTAAATGACATTCCACAGTTTTTTCCCAGGTGATTTCAATATTGAATAACATTTGGAAATACATCACATCTCTAATAGATAAAGTGGTAGCTACAGTCATCTCTCAGTAACCATGGGGATTACAGGACCTTTGTATGGGTGCAAAAATACACAAATGCTCAGATATCCTAGAAAGAAATGACATAGAGTTTATATATAACCTCCATACACCATGCAGTATGCACAAAATAATCTCTGGATCATTCATAACACTCAATGCTGTGCAAATTCTCTCTGCAATAAAAGTTGCTTTATTATACGATTTGAGAACTTTTGACAGGGACAAAAGGTCTGGACATGGTACAAATGCACTCCCTCCACCTCCAAATATTTTCTATCTGTCATTGGTTGTTGGTTGAATCCTCAAATAAGAGAACCCGCAGGTATGGAAAATGCACTTCAAAAAAGGTACTTAAAAATAAATGCATTTGCAAGAGACTAACATTTAGTTGTACTTTTTTCTAGTGATAATACCATAAAAAAACCAATCAGTAATAAAAATTGAGAAGTCATTTTTTGAAGCACATTTTTTGTCTCTCATGGATTAGTGATACTTTCTATAAAGATCTTTTAATAGCAGGTGGCATGTAAAGATAAATTCTTATATTTGTCACTGAAGTGGTACAGGTCACAGCTGTGTAGCAGAGGTAAGGCCTAAGTAAGCAAGAGAAATGTGCCATATATATGATAAAACATCACAAAGACCAGGAACCTCTGACAACTTTCTTTCTTTTACAGAAGTCTGTAAACAAGAACAAACAGAAGGATGGAACAGATTTGGGGATATAAGGAAAATGCTGCATGGAGGATGCCCATTCTCCTGGAAGAAGCCTCTTCTCTTAAGGCAGAACAGACCCATCCATGTGTGTGTTGTGAGGATCTTTGTGCTCATATGGGTGCCTGGTTTAAGGCATAACTGTTGAGCTGGGGTTCAAGGGTTTGGTTTTTCCTGATGTAGAACAGTTCATCTAAAAGTAGATGATGTCATCATTGGAGGTGCTGGCAGGGTTTCCTGTCTAATGGTAGTGAGCATGTAGCCATACTGGGAGGTGTTAGCACCCCAAAGCTCTAATCTGAGGCTAGGTCCATTCTGCTCCCATAAATAAAAGCTTAAAATTCAGTGTGATGTTTTTGAGACAGGGCCTATAAAGAGCTAATTAAAGTTAAATATGATCATCAGGACAGGGCCACCGTCCAACTGGATTGAAATTTTAAATAAGAAAAAAGGCATAGAGGACATATAAGGATTTTGAAAAGGTACCACATAGAAAGAAAGCAAGGAGAGGTCTCAGGAAAAATGCATGCTAACACCTTAATCTTGGAGGTCTAGCCTCCAGAGCTGGGAAAAATGAGTTTCTGTTGTTTAAGCTACTAATGTGTGTTTGTGTTATCACGGCAGCCCTGCAGATTCATAGAAAGCTGAAGAGCCTACTCCTCATGTTACCTGATGTCATGTTCTAGTGTGCACAGCAGGTGGCAGTGGTGTGCCGCGACTTTGTGCAGTAAGCTCACTTGCCAGGCTGTGGCTCTGGTTTAGATGATGGAGTCAAGCACAGAGAAGTCCAGGTTCAGGAGTTTTCCATTGGAACGAGATGTTGCATTAATGCACCCGTTGTAAGACTAGCTATGTAGCTCAGTAGGTACAGTGTTTGCGTAGGACACATGAGACCCTGAGCTCCGCTTTCACCGTCACATAAACAAGGCATGGGGACACATTTGCAATCCCGGCACTTGGGAGGAAAAGTCAGGAAGAGCAGAGGCTTAAAGTCATTGTTAGCTACATAGTAAGTGTGAGACAAGTCTGGGATGTTAACTCTCACTCGCAATCTTTTTCTCTCTCTCCTTCTCCCTTCCTCTCTACCTCCCCTCACCCCTGTGCCGTGCAGTCCAGCACATGGAGTCTCACTCATGTCCTTGCTCCTGGTTCCTTGAATCTCAACGCCTCTTCCCTCTGACTCATCCTGGGTACACTTGTGTCTCTGAGCACTGAGCACCCAGCTGTTCAACCGTAGATCAACTTCAAGCCTACTTTATTCATCTAGCAGTCAGAAGTCTGTCCACATCTCTTCAGTGTTACAGAACCTACACTGTGTTCCCAGGGATGGAGACTTCACTAAACTGACACCATCCCCAGCCTTGCACAGACACCAAACCTCTCTCAAATTCTTTAAAACTCCCTCTCAAAGGACACTTTCTGTTTTTCATAAAAATAAAGTGTTAAAATAAAATATTTTTTTTTATAATCTTCCAAAGCTGGACAAAACTTTCAACTACATAAGATTATTAGAAGTTGGATTTCTGGGCAGTATGTATCGTCAGATAAGCATACTGAGAGAAGGTAAGGTGATGGTAATGTGTGCTAAATACCAGTCAATATTTTGCTCTGTAAACATTCCTGATTGTTGCTGAAAACAACCATAAGTAAACTTAATTAGAAGTTGCCAAAGGTCACTGTATACAAGGAGCTCTGATGAATGTCTGTAGGCTGTCCACTGGGCCCGTCAGCATCTGAGCTCAGTGCTAATGGCCTAGGACAAAGATTTCCTTAAGTTCTCAGGCCAACATGAGAAACTTGTTCAGGAGATGGCTTCTTATGCTCTGGATTAATAAAAACAGGAATGAGGAAGATAAAGAAATAGATGAATGACATTGCTTTTAAAAGTTTGAAAGTAACATTTTATTAGACGCTGTGGAATAGGATTCATCTGATACAAGAGGTTGGAGATGTCTGATCTCTTTGGATTTACATGATATTGGTGAAATTTTACATTTATTTAATTTACTTGTGTGTGGAAGTTAGAAAGCAATCTGTGGGTTTGTTCTCTCCTTCCTACCATGTGGGTCCTGAGGATCACACTCAGGTGGTCAGTTTTTGTTTTTGTTTTTGTTTTTGTTTAATGTGTATGGGTGTTTTGCCTTATGATACCATATACTACATGTATATAGTGACGAATGAGGCCAGAAGAGGGAGTCAAATCATTTTGAACTAGAGTTACAAATAGTTGTTAGCAGAGGTGTGGGAGCAGGAAATTGAATCTAGGTGCTTTGTAAGAGCAGCAAGTGTTCTTAACCACTGAGCCCTCCAGTCAGCTCATAGGCACCTTACCTATAAGAGGAACTAGTCAGTCCTACATCTATCAGCTTACCATGCCTCAGTGCTGTGGCTCTAGCATTGTTACTTTCTGTCTCAAGACTACCCTTTTGATTTCCCTTATGGAACAGTTCAGGACAAGTTGTGTTCTCGCTAAGGAGCTATGAGTATAGGGAAAAATCTTTCTGTTTCTTCTTGAGCCACATTGTCAGCTCTGCTTACCTACTGTAAGCTAACAAAACTCAATTAGAAAAAACTTAATATACTTCTTTATTAGACCATGCACGGGGACACCAGTGTATAAATAAGCATTCAGAATCTTCAGTGTCAAATTACTTGTCTTTGGTCTTGTAAAATAAGCATGAGCATCTCAGGAATCTCTTTTGCAAAGTGTTATTCTGGAAAGATGCCAGTTACATGATTATACGTCCTGTTAGGTCTATACATTTAACAATCCATGGATCTCTTATCTGCCATAGTCTTGGAATAAGGCCGCTGTGCAGATGAGTGCTTACTGGGGATCTTCTCTCACACCTCAAACAATCTGTCCACACTCAGGTGATTCTGTGCCACTGCTCCATTTTCCTTAAGAGGCATTTTCATGTCTTTATTCTCTCATAACAGACATCTAGGAACGCAGCAGACCCCTCCTTTTCCCTTACCACAGTGTCCAACCACACCCTGCTGCACTACTCAAAATGCTTTAGCATGAGTCATATTGTATCATATCAATCATATCAAATTAGATCATGTCATATAATTTCTTAACACACCATGTCATATCATGACTTACCAGGTCATGTCATATCAGATCAGATATCTATCTTGTAAGATCATGTCTTATCACATCGTCTTGCCAATACAATGCCATTTGAACTCATGTCACAGCATTTTATGTTATGCCATCTCAAGTCATGGCATACATATTATTGTCATAGCAATTGATTTCCATTAGGGATTCAGTTATTGGCAGAGTCTAAGAATTATTACAAATTATTGATTTCTGAGATTTGTAGTCCTTGATGAAACTCAGTAATACCCAATAGCTGAACTGTACAAAAGGAAAATATTCAAGATAACTGCATTTAGCATTCACTTCTCTTTCTAATTTCCCATCTATATTCTCTACTAGAATTGTTCTAAGCACAGACTTTTGAAGTAACTTTCAATGAAAGGGGAAAAACATCTTTTCCAAATGGGTGCTTCTCCATATCTTTAATATGCTGAGTCTTTTGTGAAGACCAGCTTAGCATGATGGGCACCAAAGGCTTATTTTCTCTTCTGCTGGGATGTTGAGAGGTATTGTCTCAGAGCAGGAAGGCTGGGAGGAAGGCACTAAGGAAGCTTTGAACTTGAAAGGCACAGAGTGGAGCTTTAATACTTACAGCTGTCCTCTTCTTCAGTTATACATTTCACAACGTAACAGGCGTAGATGAAGCCCGCCAGCTGAAACAAAATGGACAAGCTTTAGACATCATACAAAGGACAGAATGTCCGACCTCCCTGGGGTAGCAGCCTTTCAAAGACAAGCAGTTAGATTCCTTCCCATTTGAGCTTCCAACATGGTCGTCACTGGATGTTTGACTGCAGCTGTAGCCATCTACCTAGTAAATAAATATATTCCTTTATGTATGTATGTGGAATGAGTACTTATATAAATACAACCTGGTGGGTTTGTTTTGCATTTCTTGTAAATAAGTGTTTTTAGGGATGACCTCTTGGTTATCTAACACCCATTTTTGTTGTGATGTCTAAATTTTGTTGTTAACTTGACTCATTTGAGAAGAAACCTCAGTAGAAGGACTGACTCCATCATATTGCCACGTGGGCATGTTCTGGGGGGCATTTTCTTGATCACTAGCTAGTGTATGAGGGCCTGCTTTGGTGGTACCATCCTCAGACAGATGGGGTTGGGTGTAAAAGAAAGCTGGCTGAACATGAGTCTGGAAGCAAGCCAGTAAGCAGCATTCCTCCACGCTTTCTGTTTCAGTTCTCACTTGAGTTCCTGCCCAGACTCTCGTCACTGACGGACTGCTATCCTCTAGGTGTAGGGCCAAATAAACCCCTTTCCAAGTATGTCTTGGTCAGGCCATTTTTCACAGCAAAGGAAAGAAATCTAGAGCACAATTTTAAAAACTAACAATAAAAATGAGGAGAGAAAGTCATACAGTGATTTGAATATTTATGTGGGTTATATTAACCTTTTCTAATCTTTTATTTACCAAGAGCCATGGGAAGGCTCTATTCTCTAAACGTTCTGTCTCAAGTACCTTCTTTGCAACTTGGGTCTGGCCCTAGCTAGTTCATGATTTGTGATGTTGTATAAGTCTCTTCAGTACTTTCTGCTTTTCCCTCCACAATATGTTCCTGTTATATGTGGCCAAGTTTTACTGATTTATCAATGGTTTTCTCTTCTTTCAGGCTTTAAGTACTTGCCAAATTATTTGTAAAGCAATTTTTTTTTTCTCAATCACAAACTTTCCTTTTGATTCTTACTCATCACTTCCTTATTTTGAAATGAAAATCTAGGTAGTGAGTATTGACGGATTCTGAGATTCAGGGCCAGGGAGGTTTTAAACTCCTCATTAAAGTCGCTGCTGGCTTCTCAATTATTAAGTGTACAATCTCCGAATGCAGCTTAGGGCCTGCTTCCAGCTTATCAGTGAGCTTATAATTGTATTCAGCTGCATTCTCTAACTACCGGGGGAACTCCTTTGATACAAAAGTAAATCCTGTTGCATTCCATTATAAAAGTCTGCTGATTTAGAGAAGTTTAGCTTTTAAATTGGTCACCACTAAATACAAATGTAAATGTTTCCCCCCAATTCATCAGATTCAGAAACTCTACTATCTTCTAATTTTCCTACACCTATTTATTTCTAATTTAACTCTAAGTTTCCAATAACTATTTATAAAATTTACCAGTAAAGAATTTCAGAGTTTCTAAAATTCTCCAATTTTTCTAATTCCGTGCATCTCTTAAATGCTACCTAAGCCACCATGGAGACTAACCCTGGGTTGCCAACTGACATTTATGATTAGGCAGCTTTCCACAGTGGAAGCTGTGCACATCTAAATAATACCATTCTACAACAAAGACAGACAACCACTGAGACGATCAAACATGTCTCTAGACATTGCCATATGTCCCTTTTAAAGGTCAAAATTGCCCTTGGATGGAGCTACTATTTTAGACACAATTTTAGCCGGAAGGAATGTGCCATCTTACAGAATTAGTCAATGGAAGTAGAGGTAAGAAGTAGCCAGGAGGGAAAAAATTGTATAGGTGACAAGCAGTACAATTACTTTCATATGTTGGTTCCTTAATCCCTGCAACTACCCTTGGATCAACTTATATGTATTTTTTGCAGAAGTCAAGTAAAGAAAGTTGCTTCTCTGGAGTGAGATGCTAGAGCTGGAAAGTTATGAGTGTGTTAAGGCAACTACCCATCATTCCCCCTGATGGAAGTTTAGGAACCTCATCCTAGAGCAGTAGACATTAAAACTGTGAAGGTTGGTCAGGGTCCAATCAGCAGAGTTCCTTATGCATCCAATTGCTCTTGTTCTACATAGGTAAGGGGCAGACAGCACTTGAGAAAAATGTCCACATCCCTTCTGAAGGGATGCCCAGCATTTTAGCTGCATTTCCACCATACCTACCTAGTATTCAGTCCTGTAGAAACCTGTTAGTAGTTTGCAGGAAAACAGAACAGTGCCTTTCCCTTCTGCTTTCCTTTAACTCATTTCCCAACTCTGCCAACAGAGAGTGCCAGCACTCCTCCTTCCTCAGCCAGGTTAGCCTGGCACCTACACTAACCCACTCATTCTTTAAGAATAGATTAGTATATTAATTCCCCTAAGAGATGGCAGGCCATTCCTAGGCTGGAAAGCTTGTAACAAATTCCAGAGACATAGAAAGACTTTGAGAGAGAATCTGCAGGGAAAGAACAAGCAAGAAAACATTTTATAAGAACTCTGTAAACAAAAAACCTGGGAAATAAAGATAATGTTCAGAGATGAGGCAAGGGGCCCAGGGTAAAGGCATCCCGACTATTTGAAAAGAAACATTTGTGCAAGAAGAGGATTAGTAGCTCATGTTATTGTTACAGATATGAGTTACTGTAATTAAAATGAAATGGTTAGGGCTGGCGAGATGGCTCAGAGCACTTGCAGTGGATTCTGTTTAGATTCTCAGCACCTACATGGTGACTCACAACTGTAGTGGGAACCAGGCATTATCACCTTGACCTAGAGGCATGGACTTTGGGCCTTGAGGAGCCATGTATGGGACGTGGCCAGGCCAGTTTAAGACAGGGTTGAGTAGTGAGGGTGGTGGAGGGGTGAGTGTGGTGCATGCTGATTCTCTTCTTGTTTGCTCCTTTTCGCTCTTGGAGAAAGAACCAGACCTGCTGCCACCATGTGGACCCGTCCAGCTTCCCAGGAATTACCCTTCTGTTCAATTTCTTGTATCATTGAGTGTTTCATATAAATCTCTTAATAATTATTAATCTTTTTATATAATCAGTTACTAGTAATTAATACTAATTATATCTAGTGCCCAACGTGGCTTGCTTGCCTGACCTGGCATTCCACAGCCCTGTGGCTTCCGCTTTAGCTCTGGCCAAGGGCTACCATGTGGTCCTGAGCGGCTTTGGTCTTAATAGAATCTAGAGGATCCACAGCTGCTTTTAAAAGGAGATGTTTTCTGTCCAATGGAGCAAGCTACCTATAACTCTGTGGCTTGTCTCCTTGCACACATATTCTGGCCAAACTCAGCAGAAGCTCCTCCTGTGGCTGACTCAAGCCGTAAAGTGTGCTAATGTAGCAAGGGCAAACAGCTTCTCTCAGTGTGTTGTTTCAGTGTGTGTTTGTAGTAATCTGTTCTGATTTTGTGATTTTTTATGAGACTTTGCCTTTCATTAGACTATATAGCAGGCCAAACCTGAAAACCTGAGTCAGTGGTACTGACTATTTGGTGGGACACCTCCGCCACCTGCTAGCCAAACATCACCATTACATCCAGAAATTATTCCAACTGAAGCCATCAAAGACAGGTAACTAATTACATCATGGCAGACAAAAGGTTATAACCTTTTAGGAATTTAAAAGCTTTTCTGGTGCTACAATTAAAGACATTTTGCATGATTTGTGTAACATCTCTGGGAGTTACATGCTCACAATTTTATTAATTCTCAGTTTGATCCTATATTTTATATTTCTAAAAATGGTTTGATAACTACATTAAATATGAGAAATTAATTGGACTGATAGAGATCTTCCAGATTAAAAATAAGAAATTAACTTCTGAAACATATAACATGGAATCTGCCAATAATTGATGTACAAAGTTAATTTTATAAAACTGGTTATGACAAACTTTTCTTGGAAGCAAATATTATGTCTGTTCAGGTACTTTCTGCAGATGATAGGACATCTATGATGAAAAAGTTTAAATCTTTAGAATGATATATTAATGATGAGAATAAGAGACTTATAAATTCCATGGAATTGTTGGAAATATTTGCTATTCAGAGTCAGGCCTTGGGGAAATCAGTGGTTTCTAAATTTCTTGGTGAGGGTCAGTTTGCTGATAAAAAGATTCAGTCTACTTTTGATGAATATACATTATTGCTATGTTCTTGCCACTTTGAATGCTTGGGAAAAGATTCCAGAACCAGGGCAGACAACTGAGCTATATATTAAAGTCAGGCAAGGCTTAAGAGAACCTTACACTAACTTTCTACAGAGATTAACCAAGGCCATGCAGAGCACAGTGTCAGATCCAGAAGTTAGAAAACAACTAATTCTCTCTTTGGCTTTTGATCATGCTAATTTAGATCATAAAAAGATGCTATGTCTCTAAAGATCAGATCAGCACCCCTTGTGGAATAGATTCAATATACAATCAATGTTGAGTTTCTCAATTATGATGATGAGTCTAGGGTAGGACAAGCCATTTCTAATGTCATGAAAAGAAATCAATGTATCAAATGCTTTAATTGTAGGAAACCCAGCCATATAAGGAGGAATTGTACACAGGAAACTATAAGAACTAATTTTTTTTCTAGGAATAATCCAAATAGAAGCTTTCTACCTTCTGGATTATGTAGAAGATGTGCAAAGGCTGACATTGGACCAATGAATGTAGATCTACAAGGGACAAACAAGGCAACCCTTTGGGAAATGCCTCTTGGGGCCTCTCATGAGACATCCCAAAATCACAAGTCTCAATTCAAACATGGTCCAATTGTTCCCAGTCATTGTAAAGGGAACGTCTTTTCAGAACAAATAGAAAATTCAGTGCCTAACATGCCTAACATAAAAAAAAAACATACTGCCCTGGAGAATAAAAAACTTTAAAGGAGGAATCAAAATTTCCAAGAAAGAGCAAAAAACAAATATCCTGGCAGACTTCTATAAATGAACAAAGGCCAAAAATTAAAAATACAAATAGATAACATTTTTATTCAAGGCTAATAGCCCTGGGACTAATGTATCAATCATAATCCCACAATCATGGCATTGAAAATGGCCTCTAGAGGAGGTAAATGTTCAAATTTTAGGGATTAGAACCATATCTCAGGTAAAACAAAGCATGAGATGGCTTGAATGCATAAGGCCAGAAGGCCAGAGGAAAGGCTGAAGCCATATGTGACTAATATAGCAGTGAATTTATGGGGGCATGATCTCCTAAAGCAATGGAACACCCAGATTAAAATTGCTCCAAGATCAGACATGAACCATAGACACATCATGTTTCTGAGAATAATATTATAAGGTATTATAAAAAGCAGACAACAACCATTCAGGCTGTATGTAAACATGGGCACCACAACTGTCAAACTCTCAGAAGTACCAACAGCCCTACCTTTAAAAAGGCTAACTGACAAATCAATATGGGTTGAACAATGGCCTATGTCTAAAAGAAGCAAGATGCTTTAAAACAGCTGGTGCAGGAGGAGTCAAATGCTCAATATATTGAAGAATATACCAGCCGTTGGAATTCTCCTGTATTTGTTATTAAGAAGAAAGCTTGAAAGTAAAGAATGCTGACAGACCTGAGAGCCATAAGTGAAGTAATTCAGCCAATGGGCTCTATAAAGCCTGTAATACCCCTGCCCATTCTTGTTACCTAGAAAATGGTCTATCATAGTCATTGAATAAAATGATTTCTTTTTAAAACTATACCTCTGTTACCTGGGCCCTGAACAGTCACTCCGTTGCTGCGGTATGGGGCACTGCTCACCCAGAGCTCAGCTGGGAAGTTAGTACAGGGGAACAGTGAGGTCCTTGGTACTGGGCCCACACCTTGGAGGTAAGCAACTCGGCTTCAGCAGGAAACAAAGTCTGCACAGACCAGGACTGGCATAATTGCAGCAAGGAAGCAGAAGGCTTTGAAACTCAGACCCCTGTCCAGAGCAGAGTTAGAGGTGAGCAGATTCCAGCTCCTGGGCCACCCTTCCAGAGAATCCCTCAACAGGACTGGGGTCAAACCCTACGGTCTCATCTCAGATGCTTGCCAGCAGACAGGCCCTAGGCTTTAGCTGTGAGGGTTTTCCTCCAGTAACCCCTAAAAGAAGGGACCTCGTATGGCAGGGCCCCACCTCCAGGGCGAACTGCGTCATCAGAGATGGACTGAGGCCTTTGAAACTCAGACCCGTGTCAAGAGCATAGTCAGAGATCGAGGAGACCCCTTGCTCAGAGGAGACAGGAGGCACACAAGCCCTCTAGCCACAACTAACTAGGAGCTGACTAATCGTGAACAACTGAAGCCATGGGCAGATGCCGGTGCAAGAATACATATAATAATATAAAGAACAACAAGGCATCATCCAAAGAAAATGGTGGTTCTACAACTAGAAGACCTGAACAGAGCAATGAAGAGGAAGCAGAAGGAAACAACAGGAGAAACACCTTTATGAAGATTATTGAAGCCTTAAAAGAGGATAAGAAAACTTCCCTTAAAGAAATAGAAGAAAATGCAAACAAAAACTTGGAAGAGATGAACAAATCCTTGAAAGAAAACCAAGAAAACCAAGAAAAGGAAAAGCAATAAAAGAAAGAAACATTCCAGGAACTAAAAACTAAAATAGAAGCAATAAAAAAGGCACAATATGAGGCAAAGATAGAAATAGAAAACCTGAAGAAAAGAGTTGGAACTAAAGATACAAGCATAACCAACAGAATCCAAGAGATGGAAGATAGAATCTCTGGAGTGGAAGACTCAATAGCAGAAATAGATACATCACTCAATGAAAACACTAAAACCAAAAGAGCCATGAAGGAAAACATTCAGGAAATTTGGGACACCATGAAAATACCTAACCTGAGAATAATAGGAATAGAAGAAGAAGAAGAATACCAGCTCAAAGGCACAGATAACGTATTCAATAAAATCATAGAAGAAAACTTTTTCAAGTTAAAGAAGGAAATGCCTATAAAGATACAAGAAGCTTAAAGAACACCAAATAGATTTTCTACCCCCAAAAGTCCACTTGCCACATAATAATCAAGTCACAAAATATACAGAACAAAGAAAAAATTTTAAGAGCTGCAAAAGAAAAGGGTCAACTTACTTATAAAGGTAGACCCATCTACCTTATAAGTAACACCTGACTATTCAGTGGAAACAATGAAAGCAAGAAGGGCTTGGGAAGAAGTTATACAGACACTAAAAGAGCATGGCTGCCAACCTAGACTGCTATAACTAGCAAAACTATTCATTACCATAGACGGAGTAAAAAAATATTTCATGACAATGTCAGACTTAATACCTATTTACAAATCTGGCACTCCAGAAAGCATTAGAGGGAAAACTCCAACCTAAGGATCCCAGATACACTCATGAAACCACAAATAACCAATAATATTACAAAAGAAAAGCCCAGAAAAAGGAAATACATGCAAGCTACCTCCAAAAATAACAGGAAATATCAAACAGTGGTCACTAATATCCCTTAATATCAACGGACTCAATTCACCTATAAAAAGACACAAACTAACAAGATGGATACAAAAACAGAAGCCATCCTTCTGCTGTATACAAGAAACACATCTCAACCTTATAGACAGACAGGTTCAGAGTAAAGGGTTGGGAAAAGATTTTGCAATCAAATGGCCCTAAGAAACAAGCTGGGGTTGCCATCCTAATGTCTAACAAAGTAGACTCCAAACTAAAGTCAATTAAAAGAGACCAGGATGGACATTACTTATTCATCTCAGGAAAAATTGATCAAGATGAGATTTCAATTCTGAATATTTATGCCCCTAATATAAGGGAACCTATCTATGTAAAAGAAACACTACTAAAACTCAAACCACACATCAATTCTCACACCCTAATAGTAGGAAACTTCAATACCTCACTTTCACCCTTGGATAGGTCAACCAAACAGAGACTCAACAGAGAAATAAGGAGTCTAACAGAGGTTATGATATAAACAGATTTAATAGATATTTACAGAAGCTTCCACCCAAATGCAAAGAAATATACATATTTCTCAGCATCACATGGAACTTTCTCTAAAATTGACCACATACTTGGTCATAAAGCAAATATCGATAGATACAAAAAAGTGGAAATAGTCCCTTGTATCATATCAGACCACCATGGCCTAAAGTTAGAGTTCAACAACATCAAAAATCACAGAAAGCCTACCATCTCATGGAAACTAAACATCACTCAGCTGAACCACCTCTGGGTCAAGGAAGAAATTAAGAAAGAAATCAGTCTTCCTAGAATTTAACATAAATGAGTCCACAACGTAACTAAATTTGTGGGACACTATGAAAGCAGTCTTAAGAGGAAAACTTATAGCACTAGATGCCTATATGAAAAACCTACAGAAATCCCACACTAGAAAACTAACAGCACAGCTGAAAGCCTTAGAACAATTAGAAGCAAACTCACCTAGAAGGAGTTGATGGCAAGAAATAATCAAATTTTGAGGTGAAATCAATACAATTGAAAGAAAAAGAGCAATACAAAGAGACAATGAATCAAAGAGTTGGTTCTTTGAGAAAGTCAACAAGATAGATAAGCCCTTATCCAAACTAACCAAAAAGCAGAGAGAGAAAGTATCCAAATCAAAAAAATCAGAAATAAAAAGAGGGACATGACAACAGACCCCAGGGAAATTCAGAGAATTATCAGGTCATACTTTGAAGATCTATACTTTACAAAAATGGAAACCCTAGAAGAAATGAACAGCTTTTTGGACAGGTATCATTTACCAAAAGACATAGATGACAGCCTATGCTGGAGAGATTGTGGAGTAATCTCCATTGTTGGTAGAAGTTCAGCTACTCTGGAATGCAGTGTGGCGGTTTCTTAGAAACCTGGGAATCAATCTCCCCAAGGATCCAGTAATGCCACTACTGGGCATATACCCTAAAGGTGTATGTTTGCACTCCAAAGGCATAAGCTTAATTATGTTCATAGCAGCATTATTTGTAATAGCAAGAACCTGGAAACAATCTAGATGCCCATCAACTGAAGTATGGAGTGACAAACCGTGGTACATCTACATAATGGAGTACTACTCAGCAGTAAGAATAAATGATATCCTAAAATTTGCAGGCAAATGGATGTATTTGGAGAAAGTAAAAAGCCCTGAGGCAAAATGCAGAAAATGAGAAACAGGTTAATTTAAGTTAGAAGACTAGCTAGAAATGAGCCTAAACAAGTTCAAGCAAAATTAAAAGTCCCCATGCCATGATTTGTGAGCCGATTGGTGGCCTAAAAGAAAAACACTGGTACAATTTTGAATCATGATATGCCCTTAAAACTCCAGAGAGGTGAAACGGTCTTTTACCCCTTAAAATAAATATTAACAATATAAAAAATTCATATCTATGGAAGGATAATAAATATTGGCAAAGAGCTTACAGTAATTTTTTTTGGGAGAGATAAACAATTGTTTTCCCAAAAGCAATAGAATAGAATTCCTAAAAAGAACAATTTGGACCATTCCTTACATTGTACAACAAAAAACAATTTCTGGAGTCCCTACATTCTATACCGATCCAGATAAATCAGAAAAGGTAGGATATAAATCAAGAGAATTAAATCAAGTGATTCAAAGCTGTTACATTCTATACAAAAGTTAGAATTATATGCCATTCTTTTGGTACTAATGGATTTTACAGGACCCCTTCAACATTGTTACTGACTCTCAATATGCAGAATGAGTTGTTTTACATATTGAAACTGAAGATTTAATTCCTGATAAAACAAAATTAACTTCATTATTTATACAGTTACAGGAAATTATTAGAAATAGGGATCATATATATATACATATATATATGTGGTATATATAAACACACATCAGAGCTCACCCAGGTCTGCTGGGTCTTCTAGCACAAGATAATGATGAGACTGATGAGTTATCAATAGCATATATGCTGAAAGACTCAGAATTTCATAAGAAGCACCACGTTAATAGAAAAGGATTTTAAAAAGGCTTTTCCATTACTTGGTAACGAGGAAAGGAAATTATAAAGAAATGTTCTGCCTTCTCATTTTATAACCAAACACCATTACCTGCAGAAAGAAATCCTAAAAGTATGCAAAAAATAAAATTAGGCAGAATGAAGTGTTTCATTTTAAAGAATTTGAAAAGTTAAAATATGTACTTCATACCATTGATACTTATTCAGGATTCCAGTGTGCAACTGCTCTGAGATCTTCAAGGACTGATTCTGTAATTATACCCCTTTTGAAATTCATGGTTATTATGGGCATACCTGTACAAATTAAGACTGACAATGCTTCAGTACGTTTCCCAAAAGATGAAACAGTTTTTTGAATATTTAGTATAAAGTATATTACAGGTATCCCACACAATCCTACAGGAAAAAGAGTTGTAGAAAGATCTAATCGTACCTTGAAAGAGATATTTATAGAAAAAAAGAAGGAACAAAATCACCCAGAGATAGATTGAATAATGAATCAATGAATTGAATAATTACTAACTCTGAATTTTCTTAATGCTGACAAGAAAGGAATAACAGCTGTGAAAGGACATTGGATAATTGAAAAAAACTTCTGAGCTAAGCCAACCTATGTACTTCAAGGATGAGCTGACCTCAGAATGAAAGCCAGGATATGTGCTTCTTTTTGGAAAGGGTTTTGCTTTTGTTTCCATCAGTTATTAATTGGTTATTCCTACAATTTATTGGCCATCTTTCCCCCAGCACATCTTATAAGCAGGGTAAATTGTAGGTCAAAGGGTTTGTGGCTGGATTGGTGTCCCAGACCCTCCACTCAAAGTCTTGCTTTGTTATAGGTGGTGACAGGTTCAGGCTCCACATCCCATATTGCTGAGTCTCAGATAGGATCACCCTCACAGATTCCTGGGAGTTTCCATTCCTCTTGGTTTCTAGCTCATCCCAGAGACTCCTCAGATTCCAGTTGTCTCTCTCAGGACTCTCTCTCTTCATTCCATCCCCAACCTGGACTCTTCTATTCCGCATATACTGTGTGACTTAGACTTCTTGTGAGACTCACAATAGTGAGATCAGGGTGTCTTTGACTTTATTGCCTGCTCTTGGGACCCATTTCTCCTACCAGATTGCCTCATCCTGCCTTAATAGAAGAGGGGGAGCCTAGCCTCACTGCAACTTGATATACCATGACTGATTGATATCTGTTAGAAGACTGCCTCCCTGTATCTGAAAAGAAACAAGAAGAAGAGGGGTGGGGGGGGGGGAGAAAGTGGAAATGGGAAAGACAAACTAGGAGGAGAGGAGGGAGAAAAAACTTTGATTGGGATGTAAAAAAAATAAACAAAACGAAACAGTGAAGAATAAATAAATCTCTAAAAAGTTTTTTTTTTAACTTTGTCTCTTCTTTAAATATGGATAGAATAATAATGGGAGATTAATATAGCATTGTGCTGAAAAAGGAATAGTTACCCACTTAGGAGAAAAACAAGTATTTGAGTTGCATATTTTTGGCATCTGAAGTACAGCTAAGTCTAAAATATTTTATTTTCACTCATCTTATCTTTAAATCTCTATTGTTATCTGTTAACTTCTAACTCACCTGGCAAGGTTTTACCAATCCCCTTGAAATCATTACTGACAGAAAGGAAATGAAATTTTTTCCCTCCAGAATTAAATTAGATTAAAATTCCTTTTTGTATTCATAGACTAAATTATGGTTGGATGTCCTAGACATTCGCTTAGAAGCTAAGAGGCAAAAGGGAAGGATAACTCTTTGGCAAGTATGTAGAAATACTGAGTTAATGAATCTAACATGTACCCCAGTGTTTAAGACAGTATAGCTTGAACATCTGTTTCTAGAAAGATAAGTTTGTCAGAGTGATTTATTTTCTTAGCCCTTCTACCTAAGCAAAAGTAGAACCTCAGTATCAAATATGCATCCAGCATAGGAACTGAAGTGGCAGAAAGAAACTCAGACTACAAGGGAGCTTGTTCTCAAAGGAAGTTTGCAAGATAAATTCTTCCTCTGAATCCCTTCCACCCTCTTTCCTTTCTTCTCTCCCTTATTTCTTTTCTTGTTTGTTTTTTCTTCCTATGTTTTCTTGGTCTCATATAGCCTAGATTCAGAACTGAGCAACAGAGTCTAGAACTGAGTCTTAAGCCCTTAGGGAAGCCTGTTCTTTCTCACCAAAGGACTAGGAAAGAGTCAAGAAACTGTTTAATAAATGATGACCCCTTCTTCATTCAATGCCACAGGAAAAGCAAGGAGCAACAACTGTATTCCAATTCTTCAGCCATCACTGAAAACAGCAGGATACAAAGGCTTCCTCCAAGGCCAGGTCCTAGAAGCCAGACAAGAACTCCATACGAGCATTAGGAAATCTAACTTCCTAGCCTCACTCTACAGTAATACAGCACTCTAGCCCTCCCTGTTGGAGTGATGCCAGAGGAGATGGTGTGGATGCAGGATTGTTTACCAATGCTCAGCTATAATGAGGACTATCCTTATGCTGTCGTGTCTGTGAGAGGAACCCAGGAGCAGCAAGGAGTCCTTTGACATATCTCAGTCGTGATGCCATCAGTGAGGGGCTGGCTAGGTTAGAAGGCAGCTCACTGTCTCTCAGTCATAATGACAGCCCTTCCTATTGTGAATCTTTACAGAGTCTAAATGAGGATCCTGGAATTCTGGCCCCTCTTGACAAAAGTGACCTAGCATTCTCTTTCCCCACTGCCAAAAATTTATGGAGTGAATTAACAAAAGCAGAAGCCTTAATTAAAACCCAAAGTCTCATAACATGATACCCTAAATGTCCATGTTTCAATTAAACTTCAATTAAAAAATACTCATCCGTCTCAATAAAAATAAAATGAGAATCAATTGGAGTGATTATTTGATAAGTATTTTAAATTAACTCTTAAATGCTTCAATAATCATTTATAAACAAGTGAAATAAAACCCCAAAGGAAAAAAAAATTGGGCAAGTCTCTTAAGATAATTAGAAAGAACAAGGAAGAACCAAAGTGAAAAACTGGAAATTTGGAAGTAAAAAAAAAATGTGGTTACTAAAATAAGAAAACAGTTGGAGAATGAAGGGTCCCAAGGGGGGAAATATTTAACCATAATGACAGGGGACAGAAATTATCTCTTTGGACAACAGAGAAAGAGAGAAAAACTGTGAGCAGAGCATCAGGACCCACAGAACAGTAGCCAAGTGTTGATGCTCACACCTTTAAGATGTGAATAAGAGCAGTGGGATTGATAAGAGCCAAACAAAAGAATTTGTGAAAACTTCCTAAATTTCATTTTCAAAATGAGGAACCTCTAAATTCAATAACTGTAGTAAACTCTGAAAGTGTCACTTAAAACAAATTCACATAAGATGCAGACAAAATGTGGAACAAGCACACACAAAAAAATTAAAAGTGTAAAGGAAAACATGTATTTGGAGCCAGTCTGAAAACATGGTTTCTTAAAAGCCACAGATTTGTTGTCTAACTCAACAACTACACCCTTGAGGATTTCCTTCAGAAAGAAATAGTTGTGTAGACAGCAAAGGCCACTATTCACAGCACTTTTCCTCACAATAGCTAAATGTGAGGCACAATCCAGATGTCCTTCTGTACACAGAAAATTAAGCAGTGTTTACATGTAAACCATAAAATGCCACTCATCAACAGCATAGAAAGAACTATTGATTTAAGCAACAATGTATAAAGAATTTCCATAGTATTGTGCTTTTTGACAAAAGCCAATTCCAAAATTTTATAGTATTTAGATTTTTTTTTACACTTTTCTTTATTTGTATGTGTATATGCATGTGATTGCAGTTGCTCTGCCCAAGGGACCAGAAGATGTCAGAGCCCCTGGAACTAGAGCTATAGATGGTTTTGAGCCACCTTAGATGGACACTTGGAACTCTGGTTCTCTGCCAGAGCAACCAGTGCTCCTAACCACTGAACTGCCTCTAAGGTTCCCCAAAATTTATATTATGTAATTCCACATATTTTGTTTGTTTACTTGCCTTAGTATGTGGTCTAGGCTGGCCCAGAACCTTAGATCCTTCTGTCTTAGCCACCAGAGTGGTGGAGTTTTGTCAAGTATTGTCACACTCAGACTCTACTATGTGTTACATGATAAAATTACACAAATCTAGAGTGGACAACTGTCTGGTAGAGGCAAAGACATGAGGCTTGGAGGGAACTGGATATGACCATAAAAAGTAACACATAGTATCTGATCACCTTATTGGTGGGATTCCTGTACCTATAGCCTATCAGTAGGAATAGTAATATCCGAACAGTAATTCATCCCTTAGTTTTAGAATACAAAGTATTTCACTTTAGTACAGCATATTTCAAGCAGAATTTGTTTTGTTGATTGTTCCCTCTTTTTCTGCTCCAATAGATAACCACCTTGATAAAAAGCAAGGCAGCAGAAATGAAGGAAAAACTTAAGTGGTAACAAGTACAGTCCAGAAGAGAGAGAAAATAAATACATCTTTGCTTGCTTGCTTGACTTCACCTAGTTTTCTCCTCGATCATTCAGGAGCCTCTGTTTAGGGAATGGTGCTGCCCACATTGTCTGAGTCTGCCTCTAACAATCAAGACAGTCTCCCAAGCTGTTCTGCTCTGGATAACTTTTCATTAAGAATTCCCTCCCAAAGGGAAGGGGAAGTTTTAAAATCCCATTTAAATTAGAAAAATCTATTTATAAAGCTTTCCCTTTAAAATGATATTAGGTTGCATGAAGTTGCTGGCTAAAACTAACCATCTACCCTTGTCAAATTGACTTACAAACACATAACTTGAAGGCTTAACTCTCCAACGCTTGTTCCCAAAGTTTCATGTTAAAATAACAATATAAAACATAGCCTAACTTCCCAAAGCTCCCAAAGTCTTCAAAAATTCTAACTTCAGAAGTCCAATGTTTTGTTAAAGGCCATAATCTCTTAATTGTGGGCTCCTATAGTGTAATTAAAAAAAAGTACATATTTAAGCATTCTTCTTCAAAGAGGGAAAAATCTGCGGTGTAAAAACAATTATACAAAAATGAAACTGGAACCCAGAAGTAGAAACCCATGTCCATCATCTGGGACCCACTCTTATCATAATTCTCTGGAGTCTAAAGGGCTTGGGCATCTCTCCCCTTCTTAGTTTTGCCCTCTGCAGAACACACAGCTTTCTAGTACAGCTGCATCCCACATTTGTGGCTATCTTTGGTCCCATCATTTCTAAAATTCTGGCATCTGAATTGCAACCAAGGCTTTACCTTCCTCCTTGTCCCCTCTACAGGGATTCTGACCCTGCCACAAAGTGCTACACCACTGCTCTTCTCTGCAACACTCTCAACCTTCCATTTTTTTCATGCTTTCAAAACCGGTGCCACACGACGATTCTTAGAACGCTGCGAAGATCGTTTCTAGCTTGAGCTGCAGTCGGGTCCCTTGAATCAGTTTCTGTGTGCTGACTGTGAAGAAAGAGTCTCCACTGTTCCAGTGAAGCACAGGTTTCACCTCAGTGGTGTTGAACTCTTACCAAGCACATCTCATTTTTCAGCTTCGCTTGATTAACACACAGATTCTTTGTCAATAAATCACGCAAACGGCCACTAGCTTAGTTCTTACTAAAGTCCCGTTTGCCTCTGAAACACCATAAGCTGAGTCATTCATGTACACATTTTAGCATTTTCTTCTTCCTAGGACCCTCTGTAATGGTCCATTAAGCTCTGCCTAAGACACTCTTAGTGGATTTTTCAGCAGAGAGCCCTCAAATTCCTACATTTCCTTCTCCAAACTATATGATGAATTTCATCAAAGTAACAACCTCATCTCCTGTTGTGGAATATTTGTTTACATTGTGTGAAGATGTGTCACTGTGATTGGTTTAATAAAGAGCTGAATGACTAATACTCAGGCAGGAGAACTAGCTAGGACTTCTGGAAAAAGATGGAATTTTGATGATTCTAGGAACCTGTTAGAGTCACCATGGAGACGCAGAAGGAGTCGGACACACAGAATGGGAAAGAGGTAAAAGCCCCATGGTAGAAATGTAGACTAATAAAAATATGGGTTAATTTTTTTTCATTCTTATTTTTTTTCTTTTTTTATTATAAATAAAGTCTCATTTTTTAATCCATTGTTCAAACTCCCTTCCCTCTCCTGCCCCTCCCAGGCATTCTCTTCTCCCCATCTCTTATCTCCTCCCTAGCAAGGGTAGGACCCCCAAGGTTTCCAGGTGGCTTAGTTCAGCATCCACTTCAGGCAAATCCGCTGTCCTCATCTGAACATCAAGACTGGATCAGGTGTTCCTCTGGAGGGAATGGGCTCCAAGGTGCCAGTCCAAGGTGCTTCAGATTCCAAGCTGTTCAGTGTTTGTGGTTTGCAGCTTGGATATGCTTTGCTTTTTGTTTAAAGGTCTCTAATGAGTGAGTACAACCCCTGCTTATCTTTCTGGGTTTGTGATACCTTGCTCAGGGGGATATTCTCCAAATCTATCCATTTGGCTGCAAATTTTAGAATATCATTTTTTCTTACTGCTGAGTAGTACTCCATTGTGTAGATGTACCACAGTTTGTTAATCCATATTCAGTCGAGGGGGATCTAGGTTGTTTCCAGGTTCTTGCTATTATGAATAATGCTGCTATGAACATAGTTGAGCTGATCTTTGGAGTGTGAATGTGCATCTTTTGGGTATATGCCCAGTAGTGGTATTGCTGGATTCTTGGGGAGATTGATTCCCAGTTTTCTGAGAAACCACCATATTGCAGTCCAGAGTAGCTGAACAAGCTTACATTCCCACGAACAATGAAGGAGTGTTCTCCTCCCTCCTCATCCCCTCCACCATAGGCTCTCATCTATGTTTTTAATCTTAGCCATTCTGACAGATGTAAGGTGGTATCTCAAAGTTGTTTTGTTTTGCATTTCTCTGATGGCTAAAGATGTTGAGCACTTTTTCAAGTGCCTTTCACCCATTCGTAAGTCTGCTGAGAATTCCCTTTTTAGTTCTGAACCCCATTTTTTTGATTGGGTTACTCAGGGTTTTGAGTTCTAGTTTCTTGAGTTTTCTACATATTTTAGAGATCAGTCCACTATCACTTGTAAGGTTGGTGAAAATCTTTCCCATTCTGTAGGCTGTTGTTTTGTCTTATTGACTGTGTCCTTGTCGAATATGGGTTATTTTAAGTTATAAGAGCTAATGGGACAAGCCTAAGTTATGGCTGAGCTTTCATAATAACTGTCTGTATCATTATTTTGTTTGCTGGTAGCCCAAAGAAAAGTACTGTTATAATTTCCTAAATACCAATTTCTGTTCTAGTTACATTTTTGTTTATTGTTGTTGTAATAAAATGCTCTGACAAAAAGCAGCATAGGGGAGAGATGGTTTATCTGGCTTACAATTCTAAGTCCTTCAGTGAGAAGTTAAGGCAAGAGCAGAGAGAAATGAACATATCATTGTCTGCATGTTCTCAGCTAGCTTTCTCTCTTCTTATACTGTTCTTATGCCTTTGCCTAGGGAATGGTATGTTCCACAATGGGATGGGTCTTTCTAAATTGTTGGTTCTCAACCTTCCTAATGATGCAACTCTTTAATATAGTTCCTCATGTGTTGACCCCAACCATAAAGTTACTTTTGCTGTTACTTTATAACTGTGATGTTTTCATTGCTGTGAATTGCAATGTAAATATACTTTGAAGATAGAGGTTTGGCAAAGGGGTTTCGACTCACAGGTTGAGAATCACTGTCTGAAAGTAATGAAGAATCAAGACAACTAGGCACAGACATGCCCACAGGCTGACTTGATCTAGACAATTAATCATTAAAACTCTCCTCCCAGATCAATGATCAAGCTGACAGTTAAAACTAAGAACTCTCTGTGGATTCTCACAGCCTCAGTAGCCTCTTGTTTGCTCACATGTTCCTTCTCTCTTCCCCATCTTTATACTACTTCTCCTTTTGGGGTATCTTATCTAGTTTTATTGCTTATATCTTCTCTTACACCTCTTCCTATATATAAACATTCAAAGTGAAGATCTGCATATTAGGGATATCAGGCATTTTTTTTTTGTCTTTCTGAGATTGAGTGACATCCATTTCTTTACATGCAAATTTTGCTTTTCTTTATATCCAAGTAAAACCACATTATGTATATATCACACTTTCATTCCATTCACTGATGGACATCTAAGATATTTCTACTTTCTTGCCATTTGTGAACAGGGCAAGAATAAAAACAGGTTTTCAGTTATCTCTGTAGTAGAACAGGGGTTCTTGGGTGTGGTATACTTGGGTCTTATAGTAGCTTTCCTTATAAACTTTTAGAAACCTCCATACTAACTTCCATAATGGCTGTACTAGTTTGTGTGTGAAGCATGTTGTTACTACTAAGGAAAAACTGTAAAGGGGATATAGGATTTCTTATGTTATTTTTTTAATGATTGCATATTTTCTTACCATAAAAATGTTTAATAGAAAACAGCATATTTTAGGATTTTAAAGCTGTTGTTTAAAAACCTGTTGTAGTATGTTTTTTTTTAAAATTCTAAGTGTATTTAAGCAAAATACTGTACTTGCTTTTCAAAATTCAAAGACATATTTAACTTAAGACCTTTAGGCTAATATGGAACTCCACAAGAGTTTCTGATCCTGGTATAATATGAAATCACTATTCAGCATTCCCTTGACTGTGGGTAGAGATGGTGGAGTGTCAAGCACTGTGTTATGTGTGGTTATCTCAGATTTGAAATGAGTTAGTACTGTGTTTCAATCAAATTATTCTCGTTCTCTTCTGCATTCATACTTCTTCTGCTCTGAGACTGTAACTTGTATAATGAGAATTAGAACGAAAGGATATTATATACTGACAGAGCACACTGTTGCAGAGTTGATGATTTTTACCCACTCTTTCAAAAGATCACATTCCATTTACATAACCCTACATTGCTTCAGCAAAGATTTCTAATGATTATTTCCATGTTATTATTAAAAAAAGCCTTTAATGAGATTATTTCACTGTGTGGGCTGGTATGCCATCTTGGGTGTCCATCAGGAGATTCTTATTTCATACTGTTTGACTGGCTGGACTATTATGTTGCAGATTTTCTTGCTATGAATAATCCAGGCACAGTTATCAGCCTGCAATCATTCATGAAAGATTGCCTTTAGGGCTATTGTGAATGTTCACAGCCTCCTGGGTCTAAAGAGCTTCTCCATCTATCAAAAACATATCTTAATAACAGCTTTTCAGCATTGTGCTGCATCATCAAACATGACAATATTAAACACATTTAAAAAGATTAAATAAAAGTAGACACACTTGTGGACTTGTATTATCTACTGAGGGGCGAGAAATGGACTGAACCAAATGAACACCTTAACTGATCATGTCTAGTACAACATATTCTCTGGAGCCTGGTCAATGCCTTCTGTCCAAACTTACTGAAAATATATCCATTTTCAAATGGGTCTTATTTATATATTACTAGTACAGTTAATAGAGCAGAGGATATTTGGGCAGCATGAATGATGGCCGATCAAATTTAAATGTCATCATGGCTAAAATTTCTCTAAGAGTCAAAATATCAAATTAACTTAAAAAATTGCATTGAAAGCAGAAGGAAAACCACCCTAAACACCTGCCTTTTGGGAGTTGGTAACAGAAAAGACCAACATGTTGCTGAATGATTCCTTTTCCAAAGCCATCTATTGAAAATATTTGGAAAATGTAAAAACTATGCTAACACCACCATACTATTGTAACAATAAAGCTAAGTTATTGAAATTCACAGTAGAGGCTGTAATTTGCTTCTGATAGATGATTCAATGTAGAAAGCACAATTTTAAAATGTCATGTCAAGTGTAAACAGTTAATAGTATCATACAAAGGGGCCAAAAATCAGCATATAATGAATTTCCTGAGAGGCAAATGGCACAAGTTGGCATAATTTTATCTCGGAGATAACAGCAAACTTACAGCAAAATTTCTAAGGCAAAAGTAAGACATTGACAGAACACTTAAGTTAACTCATGTTTAGTATTCTGTCATTTATGGACAAAGCTAAAAATGGCCAGTGTTTTCACAGAAGTGGGTGTGATATTCTAATGATGACACTACTTGGGAAAATTGTTCTGACCAGAGGTGACCAGAGGTTTATTTGTATTATAATATTAGATGCCAAAGTAGCTGGCATTGGACATGTACCTTTGGAGAAAGAAAGTGCTATAGCTGTATTTATGCTGCATTTCAGAAGTAATGTATTCAGAGTTAAGGATCATAAGGTATACGTCAAATTTCAGAGTCCAGAAATAAACTTTTAAAAATTGTTAGAAGCAGGGCCTGGTGGTTCACACTTTTAATTCAATGACTTGATGGGCAGAAGCATACAGATCTCTATGAGTTCGAGGCCAGCCTGGTCTACAGAGCAAGTTCCAAGACAGCCAGGACTGTTAAACAAAGATACTCAGTCTTGGAACCCCTCTTCCGCACAAAACAAACAAACAAAAGAAATTGTCAGTCAGATGACATCAAGTTAATAGCTAGAAATGGTACCCTGTCTCACACTTACTTAAAGATACAGGCTCTAAAAAGTACAAGACAGAGAGATCAGGAGGAAACTGGAAGGCAGTTTGAACAGGTAAATTTTAGATAGCTCACCTTAAGTCCTATTTTGCTTGGCTTTTTACAACTTTTGAGGAAGAATAGTAATGTAATGATGAAATATAGTAATTAAATGAAGGACTTTAAATTAATCTCAGAGGTATGCATTCTCTGAAGAAATTTCTGTATCTAGAACAAGGGAGATGATCATCCCCATTTTCTTCTGGGCTTTCCAATGGATACTATTGATATAAATTTGCTTATAGTTAAAGTGAGGTACTTGACAGAATTGTGACCATGATGTGAAGGGGAGAGAGACAGATACAGAATGAAGAGCTAATAGGAAAGACCTCTTAGGAAACATTTAGATGGTGATAATGGTGAGGGTGATGGAACTTCCAATGCAAACTAATGTTTGTTTCCCAAGAACACATTAAAATCCAGATGATTCCTGTGATCCCTTCATATCTTTTAATATAAATAAATCCTAACTCTTATAGTAGTCATTTGGGAATCAGAAATGTAAGATGTTTTCTGTGAAAATTAAATTATTAAACTAGCATTTGTTAAAGGATGGTGTGAACACCTCCTTCCTGTCATAATAGGATAATAAATATCCTACTCTTTATCTTTGTTATGGGAACTTTAATGAAATGTCGACAACCTGAGCAGTAAATAGACTATTTTGTTTTTCCTTAGGAGCTATCTTGTATGCCTACAATTGTGTGGGTAGATGCATGGGGTAGTGGTCTTTGTACACTGAGAAGTTGCTGCTTCCAGTTTCATTTGATGACCTAAGTAAGTTAGAACCCTCACTTCCACATCAAGCAATTTTGCCAGAAATTTATCTGGAATAGATACCTTCTAAACTATAAGTTAATGTCCAGTTAGTAGCCCATTTACCGAATCAGGAATTTAGTAAGAAATGCAGTCTGGGAAATAACAAATATTGTCAGACAGGCTACAAGTCTGACCTCACCCTTTCTGGTCCTCCATGTTCTGTCCTGACCAGTGGCAAATATGCACCTTGACTTTTCCATCAAAGTTGCCTTTGCCCAGCTCAGCATTCTTGATCTAGGTTGGTTGGTAGAATGCAAGAAACTTCTATTATTACACTCCTCTAATAAATTTTCATAAAAAAGCATTTCCTTTTTTGACAAGATAGTAGTATCAAAAGACATATTAATGTTTTAATTATATTAATTATAAAAAGCAAGTCATAAGTTAAATAATTTGGAGGTAATTTGCTAATTAAATAAAGATGTCAGTAAGAATAGTTCTGGTGCTATGCTAAGCATCAAAGTGACAGATAATAGGCGTATACCAGCTAGAGAGAAAATGTACCTCAAGATGTTAGAGTAAGCATAAATGTATTATTAGGGTTTTAAAAATCCATCTAGCAGAAACTCTTGAACAATTGCTTCCTTTATCATGACATCTGTCAAATTCAGCTTTATGTTCTATAGAAAGAATTTGTGCAGCACACAATGAAGCTTCCTCCGGCAGCAGACCACTGGCTACAGTCTATGGCCGAGGCAGATGAGTGGAATGCAGACAGCAGCAGAGAAAAGCCCCACGGCAACATGATGGAAGCTAGGGAAGACACTAATCTAAATTCCATTTTCTTTCAAGAAGCAATTTCCAAAGGTCCAAAACTAAACTGAAGTGTCATTTAAAAGGCTCATCAATGGTACCCACTTGTAGCAGTATCACGTGGCTAGGCTGGGTTACTGCAGAGTCAGAAGGGAAGCTCACTATGACTGGTGTTCTTCGCTAGCCTTTCTGAGTTCCTTTCCTTCTCCTTCTCCTCCCCCCCTTCTTTTCTTCCTTCCCAGCCCCTTTTCTCTCCCAGTGCCGGACCTCACACCTTCTAGTTTCTGCACCCCAATTCCTTTCCTCCATTCATGATGCATTTCAGGTTACCTTTAGTAAATCTAAGATATATACGAAAGTGAAAGAAATTATGTGAAACACCTGCTCACAAAGGATTGTCATTAATTAATGATACAATGCTCATTGTCACTTAGGAATAAACATGCTAAGAATAACTGCACCACATTTGTACATTTTTCTTTAATTAAGTTTTGGATGGCGCTAGAGATTATACTGAGGCCTTGTACACGCCAGGCAAGCATTCTGCTGCTGAGCTGTATTCCAAGGTTTTTTTTTTTTTAACTTAAAAGTGTCTAAACTCCATATCAACAAATGACATAACTAAATCTTTATATCCTGGTGATAAATGGGAAGCAGGAAAAAGATTAATATTCAAATATGGTAAAAGTGCTTAGGATGCTTTCTCTGTCCCTCCTAATTTTAAGTCTTGTAAAAGACATTTTGATGTGATTTATTTATAAATATTTGTTGTATTTTTCAGCTCTAAGTTTCTAATATTTTTGTCAAACTAAATTCCATCTGGATCATTGCTTCTTATTTTCTCCTTCTAATTACGAGATCCCCAAAGTTTTCTCATTATACACTTTTCAAAAAGTATCAAGGGAGTACAATATTGATTGATTCTATTAAAGAAATAGCACATGCAGAGAGAGAGGAAAAAAAGAGAGAACAGAAAAATAGGATAATCTGTGGAGATGTGAAAAGCAACAACACAAAGAAATGCCCAAGAATGGTGTCCTCATGCACTGATCTCCTTGTTTTATAGCATTGTTTTAAAATTGCAACGAGATTCTGTGAGACCAAATTTTTCAGTTTCTTAACCCATCAGATTAGTGTGCACAGCAACTTGCTTACAGTTCCAGGAAAGTATATTTCCATTACATTATTGTATTAAAATGATACAAAGGAGCAATCTTCATACAGGAACAGCATCAGCATCAGCACTCTCAGGGAGAGAATGTTGTCTGCACACCTCCTCCTCCTCCTGTCTTTATAGATGCCATCATTTCAAACTGTTCTTCCACAAGAGTGAGGCCTGATGACATCCTGTCTCCTCACTTTACCACAATGACTTGGAAACTGTTGAAACCTCATTACTAAATGTCACCTTTGTATACAAGTGTGAATGTGGGTTCTATTAAGGCAGGAAATACTGAGTAAGAAACAGTTGGCTAATTTTCACCAGCTTTTCTGAAGGATGACTGAGTTCTTCTAAAATTAGCCTGTCTACTTGTGTAGATCAATTTTCCAAAATTAGAACTGTTTAGGAGGCTGTCTGTAGACCTCCGTTCTCTACCACTCAAATCTCCCAACTCAGTGACCAGGTGCACACTCCTAGCCACAATTTCTAACTACTGTGGCATCAGCTCTCTCTAGCATGTACTATACTCAAACCTGATAATTCCCTCTAAAGCAAATATACCCTACTCCTCTTCTACTCCAATGAATGCATTCAATCTCAGAATGTTAGTGAATAACAATTGCTCACATTTCTATAGTATTCATTCTGTGTGAGGCAGTATTCATCTGTAAAGCTCTTTATTCCTCATGATCATTTCAGGAAATGGGTATAATTATGTCCTCTGTAGAGATGAGAGACCTGGGCCATAGAGAAGTTAGAAAGTTTCACCACAGTTATCTGTGAATAAGTAGTAGAGCTGAATCTCATTCAGAGATTAGAGATTTGGGCCATAGAGAAGTTAGAAGGCTTCACCACAGTTATCTGTGAATAAGTAGTAGAGCTGGATCTCATTCTTGAGTCTGGTTCACTCCCCAGCCTATGACCCGAATCTCTAGCCCACACTGCCAATATGGTTCAGGACATAAAGGCTCTCTTAGTTCAGACACTGGAGATCTTCACGCATCGAAGTGTCTCCTGTGGCATGCAGCTGGATTGGAAAGTAGTTATAGATAAATACACAAAGCATAATAACTTCTGAGATTTAGCATTTATTAAAATTTATATTAATATAGATTCTCTTAAAAATCTGACCATGTAATGATATATTTATTTTATTACACAAGTAAACATTTCAGCATGAATCAAATATTTATTTTATTATTGACAATTTATCAGAACAATTAAGACTTTAATTTAAATTTCTTATCTACAACAAAAAGAACAATACAAAGAATCAACGAATCTAAGAGTTGGTTCTTTGAGAAAGTTAACAAGATAGATAAGCCCTTAGCCAAACTAATCAAAAAACAGAGAGAAAGTGTCCAAATCAACAAAATCAGAAATGAAAAGGGGGACATAACAACAGACCCCCAGGAAATACAGAGAATTATCAGGTCATATTTTGAAAAT